>PVHT020001751.1:634749-699749 GCA_004024745.2 Catagonus wagneri
GTGTGTGTGTGTGTATATATATATATATTTTTTTTTTTTTTGTCTTTTTAGGACCACAACCACGGCATATGGAGGTTCCCAGGCTAGGGGTCTATTTGGAGCTAGAGCAGCCGGCCTACGCCACAGCCACAGCAACGCAAGATCCGAGCCACATCTGCAACCTACACCACAGCTCACAGCAACGCTGGATCCTTAACCCACTGAGTGAGGCCAGGGATCAAACCCTCAATCTCATGGTTCCTAGTCAGATTTGTTTCCACTGCGCCACCGCGGGTACTCCCCCATTGTATATTCTTAAATGAACATTATGAACCTGGTTTTGCCCTCTCCCTGATACCCTAACCTCTATAGTAGAAACCAGCCAGTGTTTTGACAGAAATAACTCTCATTTGTATTTTAGTAGTCTAAAATCCTTATCATTTTGGTGGCCTTCAGTTTCTATACATCGCCATTTAGCCAGAGGATGTGCCACTAAGAAGGATTTGAGAAACAGTATTAACACAGTTTTCCCCTGGCTGATTTACATATTCATTTGATTTTCCTTCCATTGGAAAAAATCCACAGATGTTATGTTGATCATCTTCTGTTCCTGTAAGGATAATATTTAAACCAACAGTAATTCAAGAATTTTTCCCATCATCACCAAAAATGATTAGCATATCATGTTCTAGCACCGTAGCCAGCAGAACCTGGTGACTTACGCACACTTTGACGACAGGCAGGAATCCCTGCTTCTTCTTTTAAGATAACTGAGCTCTTTCAAAGCTTCAATTTCTTCAATTTTAAAATCAAAATAATACCCATCATGTAGCACTGTTGTGAGGATTCGATAAGATTAGTACTTAACACATCATAAATCAGCTCTAACAAAACTAGTATCATATAGTTGTATTATACATTATATAGTTGTTAATAATATTACTACCATAAAAGGATTCATCCAATAAACAAGATACACCATTAAGAATGTGTATTTTCTCTGTTAATATAGAAATCAGGAGTTCCCGTCGTGGCTCAGTGGTTAACGAATCTGGTTAGGAACCATGAGGTTGCGGGTTCGATCCCTGGCCTTGCTCAGTGCGTTAAGGATCCGGCATTGCCGTGAGCTGTGGCGTAGGTTGCAGACGCGGCTTGGATCCCACGTTGCTGTGACTGTGGCAAAGGCCGGCGGCTACGGCTCCTGTTAGACCCCTAGGCTTGGAACCTCCATATGCTGCGGGTGCAGCCCCAGATAAGGCAAAAAGACAAAAAAATGTAGATATAGATATAGATATACATATACATATACATATACATATACATATACAATCTGCGATGGCTAGCCTGGCTTATTATTGCTTCTCTAAAACTCACTTAGAAAAAGCCACTTTTCTTAATGTTAAGGGACAGGCAGAATAAGCCCCTCCTTTGAGAGCGGTCATAGGTTTGGTCGATGGCTTTCACAGACAGATGTCTTCTCGCTTTACATGCCTCTGCTGCGGAGGAGGGTCTCAGAGGCAGAGCCCGTGTTTCTTTTGGTAGTGGCCATAGCCTCTGCCATAAATGCAACTTTGGCAACACGCCAGCACAGAAACCAGCCAGCACTTCCAGGTCGGACTAAAGGCCCCAATCATCGGAGCACCAGATGAGCCCTGGAAGGTGCATGGGTTTGTCATCATAGAAAAGGTTTCTTTAAAGGGATTGAAATACCTTGTCAGGGCTATTCTTAATTCAGTGAAAGAAAGCATAAAATGCTATTGGGATTTGACCTTTGCGGGGTTGGGGAGGGGGGAGGCCAAGCAAGAGGAATTGGGGGAAATGACTCGTTTGTTCCCGGATTCTTCCTCTGATTGATGACTGTAACACTGTTTGGGGTGGCTTTGTAAAAAGACCTGACTTGGGCCAGAGCACTACCCCTAAACGTAGACCTCATTAGATCACAGGCAAGCTGAACAGTTTTCCAACGATGGAACATGCGCTGATGCTCCCCTCTCAAAACGCGAGCCTGTCTTCTTAGATGCTAGATGCTTGGATTCTGGATGAGGTTCTCCTTGGGAACAGAGGACCCTGTAGCAGCAAAACTGGGCATGGGAGGTGGGGCTCCTTTCATCTTGGAGCTTGAGAGGATTTTGCAAGCAACTAGCTAAGCTTCCCAACACCTTTGCTAGGTGGAGAAGTTCCCCGTGTCCCTGTGCAGAGAAATTCACAGTTGAGCTATGCTTCTTGTAGAAGTGGTTCATTGTATTACTTTATAACAACAAAGGAAACTTGGAAAAATGCTAATTCTGAAGAGGATGCCTTCTTTCTCCATACACTATGTTTTCTGAAAACTGAAATACAATTTTAAAAAAGTAAGTATTAAAATGTGTGGCTGCCCTATCATGAAGATGAAATTGTAGTGTCATTAGCTCAAACAGACCTACGATCAACACCCAGGCACTGTCTTTTCAAAGTTAGCAAGCAAAGCTCATGGAACCCTGGAAGAAAAGATGCCAAAGCATGCGTGTCAGGGGACTCCCCTGGGGACGCTCCTACCAGGCCTCCAACCTCAACTGTGGAGTAAAAGCAGCTGAAAGGAAACTGATGGTGTGCTCTGTGAAGCTGCAAGGTGCACTCAGTGGCCCCTGCTGTTGCCGATGCGTTGCACAAGTTATGAAAGGGAGACCTGAAGAGCAAAAATACTATCTCTCTTAACTCATAGTAAACTTTCAGCGGATCAGAAGTAATAGCCCTTGAGAATAACTGCAACGGGCTTGTTTTAGTGAAGCAGGCTGTGTGGTCTAAAGATAAACCAGGTGCCTTCATTAACTGAACTTGAAAAAAATGTCCAATGAATCTGCATCAGACTCAGCCTGGCATCGTACCTTGTTGACAACATGAAGACTGATACAACCTGTCCTGGAATGGCTTGATCTGATTATTACCTAAAATTGATCTAGGTTCAAGACTGATTGAAGTCAGATTAACACAGAATCATCAGAATAGTCAGTTCATTCTTTCTGACTAGCACATAAGCATTGGTTGATATGGCTGGAGATGTGATGCAGAAGGGTACCTATAGGAACCATAACTTCCCGTATGCTGGAATTGGAGATCACCAGAGATAGTCTGATTAGCCCTCTCCAGCTTGGGTGGGGAGTCAGTATTACTACCTAGTATGGCTCTGGGGTCAATTCCAAAGCAGCCAGTAGGCTCTCTGAATGAAAACCCATATAGGGGGTGATCCGTTCCTGGTGCTTACAGGAGAGAGAGCCTATATAGAAACCACAGGTTATTGCCTACGCAAACCACACACACACGCACACACATATGCCTTTATCCTTTCTACCAAAATACAACTTTGTTAAGAATTGAAAGCATAGAAGTTCCCATTGTGGCGCAGCAGAAACAAATCCTACTAGGAACCATGAGGTTGCAGGTTCCATCCCTGGTCCCCCCTCAATGGGTTAAGGATCCGGCGTTGCTGTGAGCTGTGGTGTAGGTCACAGACGAGGCACAGATCTGGCATTGCTGCAGCTGTGGCATAGGCTGGCAACTGTAGCTCTGCTTAGACCCCTAGCCTGGGAAGCTTCATATGCCGTGGGTGTGGCCCTAAAAAGCAAAAAAAAAGGGGGGGATTGAAAGCATAAAGATGCTTTGTCCCAGCAGACTGGACGGGTCCATTGATGAGCATGCAACACCACTGTAGCTAGTGAGGGGTAAAGGACACAGGTTCGACCCCTGGCCTCACTCAGTGGGTTAAGGATCTGGCGTTGCCATGAGGTGTGGTGTAGGTCACAGATGCAGCTCAGATCCCACGTTGCTGTGGCTGTGGTGTAGGCCAGCAGCCACAGCTCCAATTCGACCCCTAGCCTAGGAACCTCTACATGTCACAGGTGCAGCCCTAAAGACAAAAAAGAAAAGAAAAAAAAAAAGAAACCAGCAGAGACAGGGGTAATGAAGCCATTGAGCCTAGGTCAGTACTGCCAAATTCCATTTCCTCTTACTTCAGCAATTAACCTTCAGTGTTCTGTTACTTGCATCCAAAGGCATTCCTAACTGACAAAAAAAATCCTTTGAATTCCTAGAAGAAGGTTCTAGGTGATTTCTTATACCTACCATGGGAGAGATTTAAATGAACTATCTAATAAAGTGACTGGTTGCTCAAGGCATGCCCAGAAACACTAATCCCTAAGCAATATGAAACTGTAAGAGAGCTAGGATGGAAAGTACTTAACCACTCTTAGGGAGGGGACAAACCCAGAAGTTTATTATGCAGCACCCCCATCAAATTCATTACATTGTAGAACTCTAAAAATATGTCGGGTGTCTATGCCAGAACATAAATCTCCAGAGACACCATTATTAATGCTGAGAGCAAAATGGAAAATGAGTTATAGAGAGCAAAGGGCCCCCTTAGAGAACTGTGGAGAGAAACTAGTCAGATTTACAATCATTTGGGTAGCCCTTCCCATATCCGTCTCCGCTTCCCAACCCCATAACACAGCACCATTTTCACTAAATTATACAGTGGAACACATTGGCCAAATTTCTCTATCTTTGCCAGAACATCTAAAATGTTATTATGACAAGGATTGCACCTATTGTGCTGGGCCCTTAATACACCTCTAATTCAAACAGGTATGATTATCTGTGAAAGAGGAGCTAGAGCCTGGTCATGAAGCCCAGCAGCACTGGTGCCAATGTCTGGGTTCCAATCAGAATGGGGTCTCACAATCTTTCTGAATCAGCGAATGATTTAGGCTCTGGTACCCCGATTGCCTCACCTATAACAATAGCAAGTCCCTCCCGCATATGAGTTGTAAAAAGTAAAGCATTTAATATGTGTCAAGTACTTATCACCGGTCCTGGCTCCTAGTACACACTTAATAAGTGTTAGCTATCATTATTAGGCTCACAGAGGTTAAGTAACTTGTTCAAGGTTTTCTAGCCAGTAGGTAATAAGGCTGTCTCAAAATGTCTAATTTAAATAAGATGGTTATCATTTCTTCTTCGTGGTTTTTTTTTTTTTTTGGCTTTTTTTTGTTTGTTTTTTTAAGGCCTCACCCGCGGCATATGGAGGTTCCCAGGCTAGGGGTCTAATCAGAGCTGTAGCTGCCAGCCTAAGCCAGAGCCACAGCAATGCCAGATCCGAGCCCCGTCTGCAACCTACACCACAGCTCACGGCAACGCTGGATCCTTAACCCACTGAGCAAGGCCGGGGATCACAACCTCATGGTTCCTAGACAGATTCATTTCTAATGTGCCACGACAGGAACTCCTCTTCTATTTTTTAATATGATTAACATTACTAGCACTCACCAATATTCAATTTTCTCTAAACTTCTTGAAGGTACAGGCAACTATACTGTCCAGCCCCTTCAGGATTACACAGCACCAGTTCTGGCTAATGAAATGTGAGTCAGTAAGACCTCTGTCAGTAAAGCAGTGAAAAGCATGCAGGGTTCTCCATTCTCTCTCTTCCCCTATTGTACTATCCAACCAAAGTTGAGTCTCTACCGTCATGGACTCTGAGAAATTAAAGAGAGCAACCCACACACCACCACTACTACCTAACAGGGGCCAGAAGTAAACTTTTATGTGTTTACCCACTAAGATTTGGTAGTTGTTACTATAGCATCAACCTAGCCTATATCAATAAGTAGAGTAAATTTGCCAAATATCGTATTAAAAAAAGAGTATTGACTTAATATTCTATTCAATTAATATGACATTATCCAGTGGCTCACTGGCAGTCATCCTTGGTAATTTTTTTTTTTTTTTGGTTCATCTGACATTATAATGGTATTATATAATGAGCCATAAGGAAAAGTCCATGAACATTGTTCTATAGCTTAGTTTTCTTTTGCAGTTAGTAGTCATGCTGTAAACCTATAGGACAAAGATAAAAAATTGTGGATGTTGTAGCTAACATAGTTAATAATTTCAGTATTTTAGAAAGCCTTAATATTTTTGCTGCATCACATTTTTAGGCCATCAGAGAAAAATCTATGATAAAAAATTATATGACTTTTTGGGTTTTTGAAAGGCATTTTAGCTACCCTTATACGTAAGCAATCTTCAAGCAAGTATAAACAAATTGTTTTTCTTTCCCTCAGACCTAGAACATACAAATCTGAATCTTAAAAATAGATTAATCTCCTAAAAATAATCTCCTAAAAAGCAAGTGAAAGCATAAGCCGCAGACTAGCATAAAGTATTTGTGAATTTTATCTAATAAGAACTTGTATCCAGAATATTTTTTAAACTCTGAAAACTCAATAATACAAAAAAAACCTCAATAAAAAATAATTAGGAAAAGATTTGAAGTCATTTCACCAATGAAATATTCCATGTGTAACATGAAAAGATGTTCAGCATCACTAATCATTAGGAAAATACAAATAAAAATCACTACGCACCTATTAAAATAGCTCAAATAAAAAACTGACGTTACTAAATATTGAGGGAAGACATGGAGCAACTGAAACTATCATACATTGCTTGCTGGTGGGACTATAACATGGTATAGCTACTTGGTTAAACAATTGGCAATTTCTTATAATGTTAAATTCATCCCGTATAACCCAGCAATTTACCAGACCAATTTACCAAACCCAGAGATGAAGACAAATTTTTTCTTGAAAACCTCTCCATAAACAGTTATAGTAATGTTATTTATAATTGCCAAAAGCTAGCAGCAAACCAAGTGTCCATCAACTTGTAAATCAAGAAACCGTGGTACCTCCATACAATGGAATACTAATTAGCAATAAAAAGGAACCGAGAACAGATACTCTCACCACACCTAAAAATTTCAAAAGAGTAATACGGAGTTAAAGAAGCCAGACTTAAAAGACTATATAATGTATATTCCATTTTTATAATATTCTAGGAAAGTCAAAACTATACGGACAGATATCAAAGCAATTGTCAGGGGTTAGGGTCGGAGGGTAGGAAAATGACTACAAAGGGACATGAGAGAACTTTAGAGAATGTCAAAAATAGTCTCTGTCTTAATCCTGGCAGTTGCATACTGTATATATTTGTCAAAGTTCATAGAACTCTGTACTCTGTAAATTGTACTTCAGTAAGACAGTAGGAGCAAATGAACGTAAAATTTTTTAAATAGATAATTTCAAGTGAGTTTGCTCTTCAAATGCTGGGAATGTTTTGACAGTTTATAAGTTAAGCTTTTTCCTAATTTAATTTATTATCTATAAAATATTAATATATTAACTTATATATATTAATGCTACTTGAAACAGGTATGTGTTGTTTAATGTTAAAATTTAGAAGAGTAAATCCTATTCGAGCAAAAAGAAGCAAAAAATATATCTTGCTTCATAGCTTTGGACAAAACATTCATTTGACACAACTCAACAAATATTTATTTGGCACATATTGTCCCAAATCTGTAAACCAGGCAGCTTTGTAAATTTTAAAATCCGTAATAGCTGATTATATTCCCAAATCTTCAAAGCATATTAGAAAATGCCCTGACGATATGTACAGAATTCTGTTTCCATCTTAGAATAATACCCTGTTTGTAATAAGCAAATAAAGCATTATTTTATTATTTAAATTTCTTCCACTCACCATTATTATGAAAGTTGCCTTTGTTAATTGCCAGCCCAACAGCCAATCACCATCACCACCCACCACTAGTCTTCCTTTCTGCCCCAACATTATATTTGTTCAGGTGTCCACTGCCCCCTCGATGGCTATGAACTTCCTCAGAGGAAGAAAACCCCAGCCCAACTCCAAGAAGCACGTCACAATTGCCCAAATCCACTCATGGCACCTCCTTCTCTTACCAGTGACTGGTGTAGTCATAGGCATACTATGCAATTGGACTGAAACAACTAATAGAAAGTCTGAAGGGCTCCTGGAAAAGGCCTTCCTTGCTGATCACGAATCACAAAGGAAGAAACAGTCCCCCATCTGCTGGTTGTGCTTATGTTCAGTTGAGATGCATGAACTGCTACGGCCATCTGGCAACCAGGAGCCGTGCTCTACTGCAAACAGGCCAGCTCCCTGCAGGTGATGAGGCAGAAAAATTGGAAAAAGCTTGACTGTGTGACGTCACTGATCCCTAAATCGATTTTGGAACGGTCCTACCTCCACAGCTCCTGTTATCTGCGTTAAGAAATATCCTTTACTCTTCAAGCCAGTTGAGTCAAACTTTTCTGTTATTTAGAACCCCAGATGTCCTACTTACAGCAAATCTACTGTTTCCCATTGCGGTGGCAAAGGCAAGCTTAGAGCGCAGAAAAGGAAACAGGGCTTCCCTCATTAACTTTTTAGACTTTGAGGGTATAGAATAATATTCATTTTAGTGATTAAACATATGGATAAAATACTAATCTTAACTCGATGAAAGAGGAAACTGGATGTGGGATACATGGAAACTTTATTATCTGCACAATTTTTCCGTAAATCTAAAACTAGGAGAAAACAGGAGTTCCCGTCATGGCTCAGCAGTTAGCGAGCCCGACTGGCATCCATGAGGACAAGACTCAGTCCGAGGCCTTGCTCAATTGGTTAAGGATCTGGCGTTGCCATGAGCTGTGGTGTAGGTCACAGACATGGCTCAGATCTGGTGTTGCTGTGGCTGTGGTATAGGCCAGCAGCTATAGCTCTGACCCAACCCCTAGCCTGGGAACCTCCATATGCCACGGGTGTGGCCCTAAAAGACAAAAGGACAATAAATAAATAAATAAATAAATAAATAAATAAATAAATAAAACTAGGAGAAAATAAAAAGTTCATTTAAAACTAGAGATTTAAAAAACTGTAGCTAAAAGAAAATGAGCTTTTAAATGTGAGATTGATTTGCATAGTGATTCTTCGAATGTGAGCAACTTTTATGGCAAAATCTCTTCACTTCTACAGTCATTTCCATGCATCTTCCTCCAGAGTGAAGACCCTTCCTAAAAATACAAAAGGGAAGGGGAATTACTGTGTCCATTCAGATAAGATAAGAAAAGAGCCCCCTACTAGAGAGGTAAAGGGACCTGCTGGAGGTCACACACTAACAAGAACCAGAGCCAAGAACAGACCTGGCCTCCCATGAAGACAGCTTTGCTTTTTCTTCTCTTCATTGAAATGGCAAGACCCATTTACAAAAGCTAATGGAATGAGGAAATTTTCAGTTTGGTGGAACCCATTTAGACAATCTGAACACAGAGTGATGATTCAAATGTAATGATGTGAAGAATATAGTTTTGTCCTCTTAATTTTAAAAAGAAAGGAACTGGAAAATTAATCCATTGAACAAATGATGGTTGCTATCCCAAACATCCCAAAACACCTTAACTTTCACTAGACCTTAGCAACTTACAGTACACTTCAGTTCAAAAAAACATGCCCTTGGAGTTCCCTTCGTGGCTCAGTGGTTAACAAATCTGACTAAGAACCGTGAGATTGCGGGTTCGATCCCTGGGTCCGATGTCAGTGGGTTAAGGATCCGGCATTGCCATGAGCTGTGGTGTAGGCTGCAGACGCGGCTCGGATCCCGCGTTGCTGTGGCTGTGGCGAAGGCCAGCAGCTACAGCTCCTATTAGACACCTAGCCTGGGAACCTCCACATGCCACAGGTGCGGCTCTAGATAAAGGCAAAAAGACAAAAAAAAAAAAAGATCCCCTTTATGCTTCTCTATTTCTTAAATAATCTAATCATATTTATTAGAATAAACTTATAAACAATGGGCACAATACGTATGTCTCTTTTAGCTAGTCTCTTCTCTATAGAACGTTCTTATTCTGGAAGTCGTAAGTTTAAATTTCTCTATGTAAGTTATGTGTGGCAAAGTATGAGTGGAAATATTATCCAGTGAAAGAATATCTGAATCACTCATAGACTGTATAAAAACCATGCCTGATGTCATCCTGGAAAACCAAGGCTCTGGAACTTGTATAATATTATAAATCAACCATGCCTCATTTAAAAAGAAAAGAGGAGTTCCCGTCGTGGCGCAGCAGAAGCGAATGCCACTAGGAACCATGAGGTTGAGGGTTCGATCCCTGGCCTTGCTCAGTAGGCTAAGGATCCGGCATTGCCCTGAGCTGTGGTGTAGGTCACAGATGTGGCTCGGATCCCACGTTGCTGTGGCTCTGGTGTAGGTAGGCTGGCAGCTGTACCTCTGATTTGACCCCTAGCCTGGGATCCTCCATATGCCTCAGATGTGACCCTAAAAAAAAGGGGGGGGGGAGAAAACCAGACTCCTTTGACTAACACAAAAAAAAGGAAAAAAGGAAACAAAAAACTATTATATCCAGCAGAAGCGTATAAAGAAAATTAAATCTAGAATATTAATAACTTCATTCAGCAAAAAGTAGTAGAGCCTACCAGACCACAGAGAGTTCATCCTACTCTCATTTGTTTTCTTTGTTTTGTTTGTGTGTTGATCTTTTTAGGGCCACACCTGTGGCTTACGGTGGTTCCCAGGCTGGGGGTCCAAATCAGAGCTGTAGTCCCTGGCCTATACCACAGCCACAGCAACACCAGATCTAAGTCACATCTTCGACCTACACCACAGCTCATGGTACCACAGGATCCTTAGCCCACTGGGCGAGGCCAGGGACCGAACCTGTGTCCTCATGGATTCATTTCCACTGAGCCACGATGGGAACTCCTCATCCTACTCTTCAAGGAGAGACAACAGCAGTTAAACTGATCTATTTCCCCACACACACACCAAAGTATATCAACAGAAGAGTGATCGATGACAGAGGAGAGCTTTGCTATTGACACAGTCATGGCCCATGATTAGGCCAGTGGGCTCAAGAGTGAGAGGCATTCATCCCATAGGATATTTAGGAAAAGTATATCAGAACCTCTATTTTTTAATTGTAAAAAAGAAAAACTTAAGTTTATTAATAATATTGTTTACTAATTTTACTAATATTATTCAAAATATTGAATATTATTCAATATTTTACAATACATCTAGACAATATGTAAATATGTATCAGTCTGAGAATGTGTGCACAGTTTATTCCCTGACAGCAGTCTGTAATCAATAACAGCAAGGATCTAGAGGTACCACCTGTGAGTGTCCACAGTCATTTAATACAAAGTACACACTGATTTTGACACGTCTCTCCAAATACATTGATCTATTCCGTCTTAAGTACTTCCAAGGGGCATACTCACTTTTCAGATGTTTGGTCTCAATCTGACAGTAACACACTCTTGTAGTCTAGGCACTGTAATCACAGAAAGCATTTAACAGTTGAAGTATGATGGGCCTTTTTGCAAATGCCTAGGTACCAGGCCTGGAAAACTAACAGACCACACACAGAAGAGTAAAAAGGAGGCATTAGATGGCTCTTTAATCACAGCTTTTCAAGTCATCAGATCACACTGGGCATATCCACATACTAAGGTGAGGAGACAGCGAATAAATAAGTAAACCAACAAATGAATGTGCTAATTCTCAATAGTGATAAGTACTACAGGGCAAAGGGACTAGGGGGATGTCAGAGAGCAACATGGTTGTGAAACTGACAGCACTTATGACTTGAATCTATACAGAACCCAGATTGGGATTTGAACCCATGTGCCAGGCCTCAACTCAGCCTAAACCAGGATTGGGACTTGAATCCATGGGTTTTTTTGTTTGTTTTTTGGGGTTTTTTTTTTTTTTTGCCTCATTTTGCCTATTCTAGGGCCACACTCATGCCATATGGAGGTTCCCAGGCTAGAGGTCTAACAGGAGCTGTAGTTGCCGGCCTTCGCCACAGCCACAGCAACGCGGGATCCGAGCTGTGTCTGCAAACTACACCACAGCTCACGGCAACGCCGGATCCTTAACCCACTGAGCGAGGCCAGGGATCAAACCTGCAACCTCACAGTTCCTAGTCGGATTCACTAACCACTGAGCCACGACGGGAACTCCCCCATGGTTTTAAAATTAGAATCACTCACCCAGTATCTGGACTTACTGAGGTTCAGGTTCTTTGTACCTCAGTACAGAAGGAATTCAATGAGAGACAAAGTGATAGGTAAGAAATAGATTTACTAAGATAAGACGCTTGTGAGAGATGCAAGCTGGCAGGCAAGGAGGCTCTGCCCCGAGGATTGGGTGGGCTACGTTGCTATCCAAGGGAAGGGGAGTGGGAGACCTCCTCTTTCTCTTTCTTCCAGTAGCCATCGGGCTTTCATCATTAGCTCCTCCTTTGTATCCTGGAAGAGAGTATTTGACCCTATAAGGCCAAACTAGGACTATCATGGTGCTTATTCAAATCAACAGAAGGGCGGTCCTTTCTTGGTCTGAGCTTGAATGCAGGCCTTATTTTATCTTTCACATAATGGCCTGAAGCATATCTTGCGCTCTCATTAGTTATGCAAGCCTGCTTCATTCTAATGGCTTTCTTGAGCAATTATTAACTTACAGTGACTTCCCAAAGTTCCCTAGGTTGGCCCCTTCATCTGTGGTCCCCTGGCGGGACTTCTACAACTGCCTGCGTAACTATCCTACTCCATCCCTCTCACTTTAGATTATGTGCTCAAAGAAGGTGACATACAGCTGAGTCCTAGATGAGACTTTGGCCTGTGGCTGATTATAGTGAGCAGGGCGGGAGGGGGAAGGACAGGGACCGGGACAAGCTGTGGGGTGAGGTGGTCACATTTCACCCAGTGTAATTGGAAGCCATTGGTAGATATTAAGCAGAGAAGCAACACGTGCTGACTTACATTTTTTACAAGATTACTCCCGCTTCTCTGAAGCAAATAGATTTTTAGGGGGAAAGAGAGGAAGCAAAGATCAGGCAAGAAGCAGCATTATTCACAACATTCAAAAGGTGGAAACAGTGTCCGTGGTGGATGAATGGATGTGCAAAATGTGGAATCTACATACAATGGAATCTTATTTAGGGAAGTTATTTTTTTTTTCCCAACGTTCAGTTTAGTTTTTTTTCTTAATGGATTTTATTTCAATTATAGGTGTACATAAATCATCACAAGTCAATTTTATAGATTTTGTATCCCAAACCCACGGTGCATCCCCCCACCCCCCAGATTGTCCTATTTGAAAAACCAAGGTTTTCCAAAGTCTGAGTCATTCTCTGTTCTGCAAAGAAGTTCACTGTGTCTTTTTAGTTTCCACATGTAAGCAGTAACATTGGGTGTTGCTATCTAATTGTCTGACTGGTTTCACTTCGCGTGATAATTTCTAGGTCCGTCCATGTTGCTATAAATGTTGGTAATTTGTTCTTTTTAATGGCTGAGTAATGTTCCATTGTGTGTATGTACCATATTAGGGAAGTTATCTTATGAGGGAAGGCTACAACCTGGGTGAACCCTGAGGACATTACACTAAGTGAAATAAGGCAGTCACAAGAGGAAAAGTTCTGTATGATTCCACTTTTACCTACAATAGTCAAGTTTATAGAGGGGAAAGTAGAAGGGTGGTTACCAGGGTCTGTAGAAAGAGGAAATGGAGAGTTATTATTGAATTTACAGAGGTTCAGTGTGGGGAAATGAAAAAGCTTGGGAGATGGATGTTGGTGATGGCTGTACAACAATGTGAATGTGGCATTAAGGAATGCCACTAAACGGTACACTTAAAAACAGTTGAAATAGGAGTTCCCATTGTGGCTCATCGGATTATGAACCCGACTAGTATCCATGAGAACACAGGTTCAATCGCTGGCCTCTCACAGTGGATTAAGGATACGGTGTTTCTCTGAGTTGCGGTGTAGGTTGTAGACATGGCTTGGATCCCACGTTGCTGTGGCTGTGGTGTAGGCCAGCGGCTAGAGCTCTGATTCAGCCCCTAGCTTGGGAAAGTCCATGTGCCACAGGCGTGGCCCTGAAAAGACAAAAACAAAACAAAACAGTTGAAATAGTAACTTTAGGTCTGTTTACCACAATTTAGAAAATTAAGAGGTTTAAAGAAAATAAAAAAGGTCAGGCAAGAAATGATGGTAGCTTGGACTAAGCATGGTAGAAGTGGCTAGAAAAGGGATATATTTGGAGCTAGAACCTGGAGGATTTGTGGTTCGATTGGACAAGCAAGGAGGAAGACAGATGAAGAGAAAAGAGAACTCCAGAATGCCTTCTAGGTTTTTCGACTTGATCAGATGACAGTACTGCTCACAGAGCTTTGGAAGCTTGGGGCTCGTGGTTATGGTAAAGAACAGGATGAAGTAGAAATCCAGAGCTCTCATTTGACTATAGTGGGTTTCAGGTGCCTGGTAGAATACGGCCAAGTGCAGGTGTCATGTTGAAGTTCTGAAGGTCAAAGGGGAGACAGGGCTGCAAAAGAAATCTGGGAGTCACTACCCTAGGCAGAGAGCGTAGTGAAAGAAGTTGACCGTTATACTTGGCTCCAAAGTTCACAGTCTGTTGTCTCATCCAAGAAAGTAGAATAGCTTTGACCATAAGATAATTAAGTGATTTTTCTTTTTGTGGACAAGAGGACGTTAAAATGAGAAGAAAACTAAGTTTTTATGAAGCTCCTGAAGAATGTTCCAACCCCTCCACTGCAAAGCGGTCATGTAGAAGTGCTTTTGGTCTTTGCGGTCTCTTCTGCCTCAGTTGTCTTTGTCAGTATTGCCTTGTAATGATAGCTAACTTTTACTATGGAGAGGTTAGCTTTCCAACTCATATGGAAGATATCCCAAGGTGGAGAACACCTGGTAATTATTTATATCACCAACTATAACTATAGCGATGAGCTGTACATAAAAGGTGCTCGATAAATGTGTTGATTAATGGACTAAACATCGTAGGGAGACCAGTTAGGTAATTCTCCAGTAAGAGAAAACGGCAGGATAAAATGTGATGTTGACTCATAGGTGCAATTATTAACTATCCTTTTCAAGAGCAGTGTCCTACTTTCTTTCGCCTCAATTCAAAAGGTCAGTGCATCACCTGAAACTAATGCAACATTGTAAGTCAACTACACTCCAATAAAATTAAATTTAAAAAAATTTTTAATTTAAAATTTAAATTTATCTTTTTTTATTGTCATTTTAGGGCCGCACCCGCGGCATGTGGAGGTTCCCAGGCTAGAGGCCTAATTGGAGCTGTAGCCGCGGCCTTCGCCACAGCCACAGCAATGCGGGATCCGAGCCGTGTCTGCAGCCTACACCACAGCTCACTCACGGCAACGCCAGATCCTTAACCCACTGAGCAAGACCAGGGACCGAACCCGCAACCTCATGGTCCCTAGTCGGATTCGTTAACCACTGAGCCACAACGGGAACTCCTAAAATTTAAATTTAAAAAAAAAAGGTCAATGCACTTCTTCACTGTGAACTGCGTATGTCTGGCACAGTAGGAACCTGAAAGTTTTCTCATTAGCAGAGTTTTGATTTAATTAAAAAAGGTCCTTGGTTAATCAGAAAGTGATGGGCAGGAAAACCTCTATGGATCAATGCACGCTGCTGCTTCACGGAAAGTCAAGTTCGAAACAGTTCAACAGGAGTTCCTGCTGTGGCTCATCGAGTTGAGGACCTGACCTAGCCTCTATGAGGATTCGGGTTCGATCCCTGGCCTCATTCAGTGGGTTACGGATCCGGTGTTGCCACACACTGTGGCATAGGTCACAGATGCAGCTCAGATCCAGTGAAGCAGTGGCTGTGTTATATGCCTCTGTCGCGGCTCCAATTCAACCCCTAGCCAGGGAGTTTTCTTATGCCACTGCTGAGAATGTAGAAAGGAAGAACAAACAAACAAACGAAAAAACGGGTCGACAGAAGTCCTCATCCCTCACACTCATTCACTCAACAAATATTCACCCTCGGCCACGTCCACCTTGTAAATCTTACCCTCAAATGTCAAGTAACTCCTGGTTTTAGTCACAGTCTGTTTCCCTTGCATGCAATGAGAAGAGGCAGAGACATTTTCAGGATCCTACAGGCTATGGATGACACACAGAGCAAAAGCAAGAGTTCCTCCAACCCAGAATATATTAAGTTGTGACCTTTTAAATATTATGTGATATAAAATCTATTTGTAGGTAAATAATGTGTTACAAGATAACTAGAAGATTCTTCCAGTCTAAAGATAAGGGTTGGGGGGGCAAATGTCAAAAGCAGCTCCTTTATCAATGGCATTGAAACATCTAGAGAAGGAAGCAGTCCTTTAGAAGGAATCGTGCAGGGAACTATATCCAGTCTCTTGGGACAGGCCATAATGGAAGATATTATGAGAAAAAGAATATGTGCATATGTATGTGTGTATATATATATGTCACTATGCTTTACAGCGGAAATGGATTCAACACTGTAAATTAACTATACCTTAATAAAAAATAAATTCTAAAAAAGAAAGAGAGAGTGATCAGACTGGAAGTTGGAGAACTGGGAGTCAGAGGTAGAGCAGCTGGCAGTGGGTGGCCAGCACAGCGATGACCTAGAAGGCCAGCTTCCCAGAGACAGCCCTTCAGGTGCCAGGGGTGGGTCTCTGTTTGCCAAGGCCAGTGCCTCAGGTTAGCAAGGCCTTTCGCATTTGAATCACTCAGCTAATCTCCCATGTTCTTATTCCATACATATTAGCGTCTTTCCCATTACAACTTGGTTTCTCATTTCGATTTCTCTTTGCTGGTGAGAAAACCAGCTTATCTGGTCTTCTCAAGCTTAGACTGTATAGGCTGATTAAGTAAGTGGGCATTCTGGCTCACGTGAGTCTCTTCACAAGGAACAGAGCCATCTCAGGGTGCTGAATGCATCAGATTTCAGAGCCTGAAAATCTGAGGGCTCTGCTTCAAATTCCTCAAGGGAAGTGCCAAACTGGGAGACTGGCCAGCAGCCACCCTGCCTCCCCACAGGACACCCTAACTATGGCAGAGTTGCACGTTCACGCTTCAGCAGAACTCCTTGAAAATTATGGTAGGAGACTTACCATGCTGGTTAGTAATTTTTCTTTACCTTGGACATCTTCTGCATTCCTCAACAGGTTATGAGAGTTGTTGGGTTTTTGCTTTGTTTTCTTTTGTCAGGCATGGATGGAGGAAAGTGTCATCATTTCTGTTTCACCTTTAGTATTATTTCCTACAAATGAAGGAAGCATTTCAAGCCTGGAGCACAGATTCTTAGGCTCAGTGTCTTGATCGCTACATATCCTGCTTTATTTATTTATTTATTTATTTATTTATTGTCTTTTTAGGGCCACACCCTTGGCATATGGAGGTTCCCAGGCTGTGGGTTCAATTGGAACTGTAGCCGCTGGCCTACTCCAGAGCCACAGCATCTCAGGATCTAAGCTACGTCTGCAACACAAACCACAGCTGACAGCAACGCCAGATCCTTAACCCACTGAGTGAGGCCAGGGATCGAACCCACGGCCTCATGGATGCTAGTCAGGTTCATTAATCACTGAGCCATGAAAGGAACTCCCCATATCCCCCTTTAAACTGATGAGAATCATCACTTTCATTCTGAGAACTTGGGAACAAATAGAGAAAGCTGGTGACACTCCTCCAGGGATGTGGTTAAAAAGAGTAGGAAATCTCTCTACTAAGAAGTCACGTAAATGATACTGTAGGAAGTTCCCTGGTGGTTCAGTGGGTTAAGGATCTGGCATCGTCACTGCTGTGGCTCATGTTGCTGCTGTGGCTCGGGTTCCATCCCTGGCCCAAGGACTCCCACATGCCAAAGGCACAGCCAAAAACAAACAGAAAAAACATGATACAACAGAAATAAACCAGCCTATACCTCTGGATTTGTGAGTAAGTTCTTCTAATGAGTCCTGTCAGATGCTTGTTATTACAAAATAAATGCCTTTTGGCTGCTTTTTTTTTTTTTTTCTGCTCCTGATTAAGAAGAAAGCAAAACTGTAACACAATTCTTAAACAAATTTTAAATGATGTCGTCATTGCTAATGCTTTTTTCACAATTCAGTTCATCACTGCAGGCAAATCAGTTTCTCATTCATAAAACCTCTGATTGTCAAAACAATGTACATGATCGTTTATCATAATGTAATGTATCTTGGAAAGCAATCATAACGTAAAGACTTTCTCCTATGTAAAGGACAGCCTATTTTGATATATTTTAAAGGGAATCTCTTTACTATTTGTTGCCATGAGCAAATATTCACTAATCTGTTGCTATGAGCAACAAAATATTTTATTTTGGAACTCAGGATATTAGGGGCCCTGTAGTGTGTATCTGAATGTCTGAGTTTTTAATTCCATTCTTTTAATTTAGCCTTGGTATTTGTAATACTTCAGCTGGGTAAATTTAACTTTTTTATCTAAACATACTCCTGTTCAAAATTATTTTTTCACTTATAGCATACACACATCACACAAAAATATGTAGATTATTACTTGGTATATTAGTTAGAATGCCTAGTTGAAAACAAGAGAGGGGTTCCCATTTCAGCACACTGGAAATGAATCCAACTAGTATCCATGAGGATGCAGGTTGAATCCCTGGCCTCACTCAGTGGGTCGGGGATCTGGCATTGCCATGAACTGTGGAATAAGTTGCAGACACAGCTTAGATCTGCTGTAGCTTTGGCTGTGGTATAGGTCAGCCAGCTGTAGCTCCAATTCGACCCCTTGCCTGGGAAATTCCATATGCCGTGGGTGCGACCCTAAAAAGACTAAATAAATGAATAAACAAATAAAAAGCAAAAAAAGTTAGTATCTTTACATCAACTAAATTCTTATCTATAGTGTTAAAATGTAGAGGCCTACAGTTATTTACTTTTTGGTCCGTGAATTATTGTCATTGTCATTTTTTCTCAAACTGTAGAGAAAAAAGTTATCTCTTTAAGTGATCTTCATTTGCATTATGTAAGAATCCAGTTTTACTCTATGAACATGATTATTACATGAAGGAAGGGAGAAGAACTATGTTTGGTATCAAAATGGTTTGATTTTTTTTTTTGGTTTTGCTTTGGTTTTCTTTTTTCTTTCTTTTTTTTTTTTTTTTTGGTCAATTTAGGGCCACACCCACAGCATATAGAAATTCCCAATCTAGGGGTCAAATCGGAGCTGTAGCCACCTGCCTACGCCACAGCCATAGCCATAGCAACAAGGGATCTGAGCCACGTCTGCAGCCTACACCAACAGCTGACGGCAACTCCAGATCATTAACTTACTGAGTGAGGCCAGGGATTGAACCTGGGTCCTTAAGGATACTAGTCAGATTCCTTTCCACTGAGCTACCGCAGGAACTCCCCTGCTTTGGTTTTCAATGATCCTATTCTCTCTCCAAGCCATAAAGTGGAGAATTATGGTTCCTCTTTGAGATATAAATTTTAGCAAAACTGTTGTAAAATGTGTGAATAGCTACTGAAAGAAGTAAATGACATATCAGATTCATGGGTCAGAAGACCTACTACTGTTAAGATGGCAAGTGTCAACAAATCGAGCTATAGATTCAATGCAACTTTAGGCAAAATCTCAGCAAAGGGAAAAAAAATGCTGAGATTTTGCTTAAGGTTGCAAAGAACCTAGAAAAGTCAAAACAATTTTGAAAAATAAAAACAAATTGAAGGACTATTCTACCTGATTTTAAGACTTAGTATAGAGCTACCAAAATCAAGACAGTGTACTAAATAGACACATAGACCAATGAAACAGACCAGAGAGCCAGAAATAGACCTACACCTATATGTCAGTTGTTTTTTGACAAAGATGGTGAGGTAATTCAGTGAAGAAAACATAGATATTGCAAAAAAATGGTGCTGGAATGAGTATGTGTTCACAAGAAGGAAATGAATCCAGACCCCTACCTCACACCATATGTAAAAAATTAACTTACAGTGAATCAGAGACCCAAACATAAAAGGTAAATTTATAAAATTAATTTTAAAAATAGGAGAAAAGAAGTATCTGACTTCAGCAGTTTCTTTAGACAGGACACAAAAAAATGTAAGTCAAGAGAGACATGATAAATTGGTCATGAACAAAGTTAAAAACCTCTATTCTTTGAAAGACACCATGAAGGAAATGAAAAAGCAAGCTACAGACTGGAAGAAAATATTTGCAAGACATATATCAGATAGACACCTGTATCCACTGCCGTGAGCTATGGTGTAGGTCACAGAGGCAGCTTGGATCCCAAGCTGCTGTGGCTGCGGTGTAGGCTGGCAGCTGTAGCTCCAATTTGACCCCTAGCCTAGGAACTTCCATATGCCCTGGGTGCAGTCCTAAAAAACAACAACAAGAAAAAAAAAGAAGAGGAAAAATCTGACTGCAGCAGCTGGGGTCACTGTGGAGGCTTGTGTTCAATCCCTGGCCCCTTGTAGTGGATTAAAGGATCTGGCATTGCCACAGCAGTAGGGTAGGTTGCTGCTGCAGCTTGGATTGGATCCCTGGCCCAGGAACTTCCATATGCCATGGGTACAACCAAAAAAAGAAGAAAAAAAATGAACGTTATTTATAATTTATATAATTACTCATACAAGTCAGTTTTGGCTCGATTTCAGTTTCTCAATGGCCAGAGAAAAGAGAGAAGTCATTTCAGTGCAAAATCTACAGTGTCCATGGGTGACTACAGGAAATTTGTGAGAAGAACTCAGCCCTTCCTGGCTGAGAACAGAAAGCTCCCATATAAAAAGGTCCATGTTTAGCACATGTTAAGCTGGAAGCACCACTGGGACAAGTGGACAGATGAAACTATGCATCTAGCATTAAAAGAGAGGTTGGGCTTGGCAATCCAGACTTGGGGATTACTGCCTTTAGTTGAATAATTCCCTCAAAAATTTTCACTGTCACCTCATATACAAGCCTAAGAGTTTTATTAGCAATAGAAGGCACATGTTCTTCTGTTAAAAGTGGGAATACTGAAGATTATCGAAAAAAGACAACATTGAGAAAATTGTCATTAAGTCCTGGTTTTCAAAAGGAACTTAAGGGAGTTCCCATCATGGCTCAGCGGTTAACAAACCCAA
This sequence comes from Catagonus wagneri, assembly GCA_004024745.2. NCBI lineage: Eukaryota > Metazoa > Chordata > Mammalia > Artiodactyla > Tayassuidae > Catagonus > Catagonus wagneri. Next base: position 655,567 of record PVHT020001751.1, read on the forward strand.
CTAGCATCCATGAGGATGCCGGTTCAAGCCTGGCCTCACTCAGTAGGTTGGGGATCTGGTGTTGCCATGAGCTGTGGTGTAGGTCGCAGATGCAGTTCGAATCCTGCATTGCTGTGGCTGTGGCATAGGCCAGCGGCTACACCTCTGATTAGACCCCTAGCCTGGGAACCTCCATATTGCCGCAAGAGTGGCCCTATATAGCAAAAAATGAACTTCAGATGATTCTACAACTTCAGTTGGCATCATAGAGTTCCAGGTAAGGGTCAGAGTGGCACAATTTAAAATTCCACAACTATACTTAAAATTGTCCAAGTGCCACCCACAATGTGAAGCCATAACTAAAATTTTTTTTTTTTTTTTTTTTTTTTTTTTTTTTTTTTTTTTTTTTTTTTTTTTTTTTGCTTTTTAGGGCCACACTTGCGGCATATGGAAGTTCCCAGGCTAGGTGTCGAATCGGAGCTGTAGCTGCCAGCCACAGCCACAGTCACAGCCACATCAACACGGGATCCAAGCTGCGTCTATGACCTACGCCACAGTTCATGGCAGTGCTGGATCCTTAACCCACTGAGGCCAGGGGTCGAACCTGCATCTTCATGGATCCTAGTCGGGTTCGTTAACTGTTGAACCATGAAGGAAACTCCACTGGGAATTCTTTTGTCAGCATTTCCTTTCAGGTTAGTTCAATCCTGAGCTAAGATTCTAGAATAAAATAGGCAATGCTCAGCCATGACCAAAACTTATATTTTAGGATAACTAATGTTCACCATATGCCCATTCATGCTTCCTTGAAAAGTAAGATAAACTTTCAGATTTTCCCTGTTTCTGACTTAAAGAAAGACCATGTATGTAAGTGATTTAAAATTTTGTCTAACTCCATTTCCCTGTTTTGACTTACAGTTATCAGCCTCACACACAAAATCAAAGTATGGGACTTGAAGAATCCATATGCATTTTAAGAGATATTTAAGGGAATTCATTACTGCTGTTTAACTTTTTAAGCACATCCTGATGGCATCTGCCTAGAATTCCCCAGAAACCACTGGATTCAAATCTTTATCAGTTTCATATATAACATCTCTGAAACCATCTGGTTCTTAGTTCAGGGTACACAGTCAAGCAAAATCTTTTTTAGTAGCTCTGTTCCTTTTGTCTATCTCAAGTGTTTTTCTCTCTTTTAAATAGAACATGTCAAAACTTTCACATTATTCCATGGTCATTCTTGACTCTATGGTAATAATGCTTTGATATCTGTCTGCCCTTATTTATAAACTGGCTTTGCACTTACAATTAAAACACAGAAAAATATCCATTTCACAGAATATCTTTATGCTGTAACTGCCAATGTTTGATGTTTCCATTCTGGAAAGATAGAAATTCAGCTTTTCTACTACCAAGGAATGAATTTCAAAGTCAACAAAATGATAAGGAAAATATTGGTGCTCATTGACACCTCCACTGACTATAACCTTTCTTTGTAAAGCAAAAATATGGTATTAATAAACAGTCATACAGGCACAGTATGGAAAAAATAAATTTCAAAGTATAGTGGTGTGAATGTTGCATTTGACTTTCGGGTCTAGTAGATTTTTATCTTGAGTCATAGCTTGAAAGATTAACCAGCCACTCATTTCATAAGCTTGAACACACACCTCACAGTAGAAAACAAATTGGCATTTGGGAGTTCCTGGATAAAGTGCTATTCAAAGTGACTCCACAGTCATTAAAACATAGAGTTAGTTTTGTGAATGGCATCGGTGAAAATCTTTCTCATGTAAAGAAAGCAGTAGGAATAAACTTTAAGTCAAAGGCAAGTTCTTCTGGTCCCACATCCACAATGTTTATCCCAGTGGGATATGATACAGTCTGTGCAATTGCTATGTTCCACAATAATTATAAAGAGCAATAACATGTGGTATGAATAGCACACGTAACAAAGAACAGCAGTAGATGGTAAAATAAACCACTGGTTATGTCAAAACTAATAACTTATTTACTCATGCAGAGTCAATGAGTTAAGAGGTCAGATGAGCCCTGTTGTTTAAGCCTTGCTAATAGTACACGTGGCTTTCCTGGTTCATCATTTTCAACAGCTCCTTCAGAACCATTTTAAGGATTATGTGAAATTGACTGGATTTCATTAATGGCCCCTGTAAGAACATGTGCTCCTGTGTTTGAAAGTGAGGGCCAAGAGAGTCAATGTAAGCATTCGCCTTTTTTTTTTTTTTTTTCAGTTTCTGAGAAGAGGTGGTGAGTTCTAAGACCTCTTGTCATAAATACAGCATTCACTATCACAGCAAACAGTATCTGTCTTTTTTAGGAATGAAAGTAATTGTACAGTGTGACACCCGAAGTGTCTTTAAAATGGTGTGTATCATGGTGTACTTAAAAAAACAGTGCACTTCCCATTGATCTTCCCATTTTACTTTGATTTAACATGCAGATCTTTTCTTCCTATTGAAATCTTTGCATTTTTATTTATAAATGTAAAGGGGGAAATCCATTGCAGACATATGCCGTCTCATAAATTATGTTTCGTAGTTGAAACACTGTGCACTTATGTCATGGACTGAACATCCTCCTTTATTGGAATGCTATTTATTGCCACCAGCTGCACTGCTTAGCTAAGAAAGTTCTTGACACCGGCGATTGCTTTTCAGCACCACTGCTTCCGGCTGCTAACAGGGGATTCTATTTCCAAATGAAGCCACCCCTCTCAAGCTCTTCCTTCTGCTACACAGATACCTCCTGTCATTGTGATGCTGGAGAATCAGTGAGGGGGGATGGGCCCGCACCCACTCTTGTGCTATGATCTCCCAGGCTGTAAATCTCCCCTGGCTTTGAGATTTCTTGTCTAATAGCACTGGCCTGAGAGCTGTCAGATGCATTCAGGGAATCTACCCACCAGTAATGGATTTTTCAAAATTAAGACGTGAATTCAGCTTGTGATCAAAGGGTGTTTCAGAGTCATTGGCATGTGTTTCAGAAGAGAAGCCTGGTGCCTATCACAGGAGACCCCGGTCTCTATTTTTATTACATTTTACAGCAGGGAAAACTAGACAAAGGTAATTACTCTTCTTCTGTTAAAGACTATCATTACACTTGCATGAATAGTTAACCCTGCTGTTATTTTCTCTGCTGCCTGTGCTGATGGCATCCAGACCATCCGAGCAGGAAAGGTATAGGAAATGGGGATTTCAGCTCCTGTCCAGCCACACAGTAAGTCCACATTGAAAGGTAATCTTCCAGGCCACAAATGTATATGCCAACACACCAGCACGTTCCATTATTTGTTGACAGGAACTGTGTCTATGTCTTCTGCACGCCAGTCTGAGCACTGGCTCCTTTTTAATGTCTCCACATAATTGGGCTCCCAGAGCCCACAGAGCAAACAGTGGCAAAGGGTGGCGGGGGAGACCTCCCTCTCTTAACATGGAAACAGAATTTCCTCGCTCTCCTCTAGAAAGGAAATCCCCTCAAGGTCAAAGTTAAGGCTTTCTGCCGTGAGGGAAGGCCAGGCTTACGCAGAAGAACCCTTAACCTGTGATCTTGAAGAGTTCTCTCGAAGTGGTGTCAGGCCCTCAAGCCTTCATAAGCAGCAAATTTCTCCCCTTGACTAAACAAGAGGACAAGCAGAAAATTGATTTCTGGACATTACCTTTGAGATACAGGCTGACAATTAGAACTTCGGGGTACTCTTTGCCCCTCTTCGCCGCCGCCCCCCCCCCCGACTCCAAAAGCTCAGGCAAAGACACGCTCTGAGTGTTCATTTCAGGCTTGAAAATGCAGCTGTTCAACCTGAAGTCCCCTCTTGAGATAAAGTCATCGCTCCCCTCCTTGGATTTTGCTTCTAATTCAGTGGGGGGATTGGATTAAAACAATTCAGTGCTGTGACCATGATTTACCACTTTCACCTGAGGCTCACCAACCACCAGCCAGGCAAGTACTATTATCTGCATCACGATAGGGCAGAAACCAGAGCACAGAAGTGTCACTTCTGCTTTCCCTGGTGCCATCCGCTAGTTCAGAGGTGCTGAAGGATGCATGACACCCAATTTGGTTTTTATTTGTTGTTTTGTTTCCTCTCGGGCCAGTCACCAATGTCAGATTGAGTAGAAAGAGTGTGGAGGATAACACGGATTCCAAGCATCGCCTGGAAGAGTGAAAATGCTCAACTGGAAAGAGACCAGGTGTTGGTGAGTGTGTGTATTTCCATTTTGACAGCTCGAGCCTGGGAGGGGCAACCTTCCAGACTTCAGAAGCTCTGAACTTCCCACATGCTGACCGTCAAGAAAAGAAAGGGCAGCAGAGATGTGATTTTGATAGTATCACTTATTTTTTTTCTAAAAAATACGATATTAAAAACAATACGGTATTAAAAACAATACCGTTTTTAATACGGTATTAAAAACAATTAATACCTATTGTTTTTAATACGGTATTAAAAACAATTTTTTTCTAAAAAATACGGTATTAAAAACAACCACTGAGCCTTCGTGGCTCAGTGGTTAACGAATCCGACTAAGAACCATGAGGTCGTGGGTTCGATCCCTGGCCTTGCTCAGTGGGCTAAGGATCCAGCGTTGCCGTGAGCTGTGGTGTAGGTCGCAGATGCGGCTCGGATCCCACGTTGCTGTGGCTGTGGCGAAGGCCGGCGGCTATAGCTCCTGTTAGACCCCTAGCCTGGGAACCTCCACATGCCGCGGATGCGGCTCTACATAAAGGCAAAAAGACAAAAAAAAAAAAAAAAAACAATAGGAATGCATCTTAGGTTATTTAGTAAAATGTCCCAATTATGTGTGCTCTTTTATGAGACTAAAAGGGAACAGTGTGTTTCAAACAATTAAAGAATAAGCATCAAGTTTTTTTAAAGGGCTACCAGGAAAAGACAAATGGCACTGACTCTAGAAACAGCACCCCAAAAGCAGAGTACCTGGCTTAAGGAAGTCAGAAGAAAGGTGATTAACAGTCTTCTTTCAAGATCAACTTTTACCTGAAATGTCATGAATCTGAATATGACCCATTCGTTTCATATTCATTGGCAATGTTAGCAACATATATTTGGGGTAGAAAAATGTGGAAGTAGAAATATTCAAAAACAGAGAGGATTGAGACTTTTTCCGTTTGTGACAGTAATTTGAATTCATTCTGTAATATCCATTTAACAACTATTTCTTACATGCCTACTAAGGGCTGGATACTATATTCTAAACGCAATATATAGACCTTTAAATTCTGAATTCCTGGGATATAATCTTCAACTGTAATTGTGATATACAACAAATTTTCTGGAGTCTACTGAAGCAAGTATAGGAAACTCTACCCTCCCTTGCTTCATGTTGTAAGATGCCTTTTGAGAAGGTCTGCAATTTATATAACTTCTTCAAGCTATTATAGTCCTACCTGTGATAAAATTTCCTCATTTTAAATTTTCCAAATTAGTTTGTTTTAGCTACTATAGAAATTAAATACATTGGAATTATCTAATAGTTGCTAGTTCTTCTATCTTTATCAAAGAAAAAATAGTTATTAAATTAATAAGTAAATCCAAATTCATTTTAGGAAAATAAATATTAATGGATAAATCAATTAATTGATGCTTCAGGAGTTCCCCGGTGGCTCAGTGTGTTAAGGATCTGGCATTGTCACTGCTATGGCTTGGGTCGCTGCTTTGGCGAGGGTTCTCTCCCTGGCCTAGGAACTTCAACATGCTGTGGGCGTGGCCTGAAAAACTGATACTCCAGTGTCCTGCTAGAAACTCTCCATTCATGAGGTCAGATTAGGTCTGTTATTAGAATGGCACTAATAATTATCATTCATCTCAAATAAGCCCAGTAGAATTAAGTAACTAGAAGCACAAGATTTTATCTTAGTTACAAGAAAGTAAAATAAGCAGTTTCAGCAATTATACTGAATAAAATAATACAGCACAGTCAGAGTCAACTTAATGCACAAGGAACCCAGAGCCAGATGAGGCTGCAGTGCTGGCTTTGTCACTCACTAGCCATGTGACTTGGAGCAAGTTGCAGACTTTCCTCAGTGCCTCATCTGTGAAATGGGTTTAATAACACGTTGACCTCTTAGAATTGTCCTAAGGAATAAATTGTTTTACATGTGCTAAGCACCCAGTACATAAATGGTAGCTATGTTTATTATAATGTCAGAAGTGATTATTTTAAATAAATACACATAGAAGAGTTTGTAGATATCTTTCACTTACTATGGGCATAAAACATAGCTTATACCTCTACACCATTACTTCATGCAGTGACTTGGCTTTCCTGGGGAGATTAATCTCCTCTCTCTAAATGTTAGCCTCTTGTTTCATTTCACTGCTCTCTAAGACTAAATACCTGCTTTCTCCCACACTTAAAGAGCTCCTACAATCCCTCTTCCCCCGCAGAATATTGCCCGACTTGTAGGGGAAGGATGATAAATCTCTTTCCCCTTCAGTTTCAACAAGCTACTTACACAACACAAACACACAGCGCACCAAAGCTTGTAAGTCAATGTTTATATTACATCCTACCGAATGTTTTTTTGCAGCATGCACAGTTTAAAATGTAGGCTTCTTGCCAGGGCAGAAGTCTTGCCTATTGAGTTTGTTTCCTAGGGTCCATAGTTGGGGGTGGCAGTCGTGCTTCCAAAATATTTTGTGCTACCTATCACCTAAAAAGTGAGGGCTGAGGAGTTCCCATTATGGCCCAACAGATTAAGAACCTGACCTGTGTCCATGAGGATGCAGGTTCAATCCCTGGCCTCACTCAGTGGGTTAAGGATCCGGCATTGCTGCGAGCTACGATGTTGGTCGCAGATGCAGCTCGGATCTGGCGTGGCTGTGGTGTAGACCTGCAGCTGCAGCTTGCATTCAATCCCTAGCCCAGGGAACTTTCGTATTTCACAAGTGCAGCCCTAAGAAAAGAAAAGAAAAGAAAAGAAAAGAAGAGAGTGAGGGTTGGAAAGAAGAAGACCAGAGAGGTATTTCATCCTTCACATCTCAAGAAGTGAGACTGATGACAACCAGCAGACAGACCCCAGGAGAACCAGGACAGCCATGTGAGGGCTGTCTCCTTCTATCTTCGAGCCACAGCACGCTTTAAAGGAGCTGCCATCTGGGTTACAAGGACCTCATATAGGAGAAGAGGTGTCATATAGGAGAAGAGGGTTGTGGCAGGTCCACCTCTTCATTGTGTGCGTGAAAAAAGCCTTCATGGATCCCACCTGTAAAAGATATAAATTCTAGCTCTTGGGCTGAGCACTCCACCTTACCATACATACTCCAGGACAATTTTGAGTCTCTCCATCAGAACTGAAAACCCCACGTTGATATCTGCTGTAGAAAGTTAAAAGGACTGTTTGAAATCTCAGAACCATGTAGAAGCCACTGTAAGGAAAATACACAGAAGTAACATCATCTAAAATGATGGGCTGGGCATCGGGATTTAGAGCTCCCTTCGTGTTCTGAAGTGCAGTTGAGAAACACTGATCTATACAGTAAATAGCCTGGGCACCAATCTACAAGGGCAGTGAGTAAGGGTAAGCACCGTGCCCCAGACTTTTCAGTGACATGGCTCTAAAGGTGAATTAACAATACGGTAAAACACCAGGTCCTGGCACCGGCCCCTCAAGCCTGTTTATGTATATTTATAGAACGTTTATCATGTGTAAAGTTCTAGGTCGATTCTCAAAAGGGACTCAGGGATGTTCTTCTTAAAGAACCAAAGCCCTTCCCTGAAAGCACCTTCCTCCTACTCTCTCCTATAACTTGTCGCCCCAATTTTTTTCCTCAAGGGGAGGCTAGCTAATTATTACCATGGCAGTTTTTCTCTTTCCTAAGGTTAATTGAAAATAAAGCAGCCTTTAAGGCTATGATTACTTGTTTGAAATTGTTAGAAATAAAGGAGAGGGTATAGATGTACAGATGAATTTTTCCTTGCTTCTTATGGAGTGAAACTACAAAGTCAGCCTGTCAAAAACATCTCAGGAGGACTGACTGCATACACTCACCTGGTTTTCTAGGAGCTGGAACCTCATCAGAAGAGAAGGGAAAATGGATCGAAAGGAAGTTTAACAAGGACAGGAGTAGAGAAAGCAGGGGACTAAAAGAAAGATGGAGTGGAGGATGGAGAAGGTGAAAGCGAAGGAAAGTGGATCACTTCATGGAACAGGATGTCCTCATTTCCCTGGTTAATTGGCAGCAAAAGGCATCTCCCCGCAAATCCACTTAAAATTGAACTGTAATTTGATAGTCACTAGTTCAAAAAGGTTTCCTTGGAACTATTTTTCAAATGAAAGTGAAAATAATGAAAGCAAATTCATTTTATTTTACAAGTAATGAAATTTATTTTATTACCCCCATGGAGTACTTAGAATTAAAGAGAGTGAATCAAAGATTTATTTTTTGTTTTTGTTGTAATTTCCCCAACCAACTTGTACACCACAGTACACGCATCGTTTCATATTTCCCTTCAGGAGCCCAATTCTATCACTGGGAGAATATTTGAAGGTTTTTCTTTTGCTTTGTCCAAAGGTCTTACTAATGCCTTTGATATTCACATTCTCCTTTTAGTATCCTCTTCCTTCTTGATTTCTCTTCTCTAGGTGTTAACTTGAATTCTCTCAGATCCTTGAATAGTGGCTTAAAATGTGATTTGGGCAGTTCATCAATATTACCTTCATTGACTTCATAAAATTCTACATCTTTTGCAAGATACATAATTTTTCCTTGCAATTGATTTGTATTATATTGTATCCTATTATTAGCTTTTAATAATATTTGCTAGTGAGAGACTGACCAGAGTGTTGACACAATGGGTCAATATAAATGTTCCACTAACCCAGGAAAGATAGTTGGATGGGGACTAGGTGGACAAAATTCAGGAATAGATATTTCTGGGTAACAACCACTCTTCCCAAACTGCCTAATAACTTCAGAACTTGGATACAAATAATTAGAAATGAAATCCTCTTGCATAGAAGACAGATATCAGGATAAATCCGGATATTTTGCCTCCTTATTTCTTTTTCTCCCACCCCAAAGAAGTTTACTGGCTACCATGGGAGGCAAGAATCTCAAGTAAAATACTAAGTAGCTCTGTTATATTCTCCCACAGCTGAATGTTAGAGTAATTAGAAGTGAGTCAATTTATAATAAATTATCTAATAGGTGCCCCCAAATTAGTTTTTTAAAGGACAGCGTTCCAAGAGCTGAAAAACTATACTCATACTTGAGTATATGTTATGGAAGTTATTAATAACCAGAGTCATAAATAGCTGGGTATAAAAGTAATTGCTGGCACCAGCATGATTCAGTGTCTTGAAATCTAACACTAAGATAGTTCTTCATTCTCAGTAGAAGTTATCTTCCATGATTTTAGAGTGGTACCATAAAATGGTCATAAACACCACGGAAGCTAGAGCAGAAAAGATTCAAGAGAAGCCTGCTGATTACATCATTCTCTGTTCCTTTTAGGAGGAATACATTAATTGCCACAATAAATGCATGTGACCTACATGTTGTTTTCTGTAATACTGAATCAAAACAATCACCTTAGGAAAGGGGCAGAAAGGAGGAAAATGCATCTCAATGTGCTTCCTTCAACTGAGCCCTCTCAATATTTTAACTGTGAAGTCCATATAATTAAATGTACACATAGGAATGAGCAGGGTAAACAGCTAGTGTTCTGAGTTTGTCGAATCAGAGTTCAATGTTGATTCTCAGGAGCTAGACAACTTTCAAGTAACTTCAGGTCAGTTAACAATATAGAAAATGATGCAGAATAAATATAAAAAATCTCAGTCTAAATGGCAGATGTCAGCCAGGATTTGCAAAAGGAATCCCATCTGCTCAAAGTACCTCTGCCTAAAAAAAGTAAAACAAAACAAACAGCCAAACTCTATCAGTAGACTTACAATTCAGAAAGCAGGGAAATATATATCAAAAATTCAGTAGGCAGAGAAGTGTTGACTATCAAAGCATTGTTTTAATAAAAGAAATCATGAACACTGAAACAAACAGAGAAAGAGAAGAAAATTTCTGGCAACTTTTGTTTACATCTCTTTTCAGGTAGCAATCAAGTGAAAAAAAAAGTCTCTTTTAAGCCAGAGGATTGCCATATTCCTTCCCATCGTGGAATCCTAAATCAAGTTTCTAGCCTCAAGAACCAGAAATAAGTGGCAATATGGCCAATTTGTGTAATCAGCCAATGCAGAGACCAGTCAACGCTGAAGGAAAATCATCCTGGGAAGCTTATTATGCCCAATTGAAAATAATAAGCCAAATGAACCATCGGACTGAAAAACAGAAAGCACTATTTCTTGCTGCCAGTCTAAAGGGAACTGCTCTTATTGTGCTAAGTAATTTGTCAGAAAAAGACAGAAAAAGCTCTCTAGGATTATTAGCACATTAACCAGACTTTTTATAGCTGGACACAAGGCAGGATTGGCCAGAGTGAGATTCAAGAATTCTATTAGAAAACGTGGGTTAGTCACTAACCAGATTGACTTGATACTGAATAATGACTGCATCGAATCTATCCAGATGCCCTGAGGACCTGAATAGTATCCCAACTCCATTTTCTGAAGTATTTTCTAAGTCATCTTAGAGGAAATAAAGTTACATTATTTTTATTTTAAATCCAAAATTATAAGCACACTATAAAAAAGGCTTATTGTTTAGTAATCTTCCTGATAAATCTCGAGGGAAAACATTGCTTAAAGTAAAATGAGTATAGAATTGTAAGATTAGAGACATCAGAGATTTACGCTAATGCAGATGTTGGCTGAGATCAACCTGTTTCAGTGGTTCTTAAGCATTTACCCTTAGAAGAATCATCTGGGAGACTTGTTAAAAATATAGATTCTTCTGCCCAGTCTCTGAAGATTCTGGCTCAGTAGTTCTGCAATGAGGCCTAGAAATCTATAATTAAGCGTCTTCTCTGGTGATTCTGGTGCATGTCAGAGTTTTAGAACAACACACCTATTTGTGTGTGTGTGTGTGTGTGTGTGTGTGTGTGTTTTGGCTGCACCCACAGCAGGCAGGATCAAACCAAAGCCCACAGCAATGACAATGCCAAATCATAAACCACTAGGCCACCAAGGTATTCCAACACAACTATTTCTATAGTAGTGACAGTAACAACCTTTATGCTGTTATTCATACTAAAAGTGTTAAATATTCTCCCTGGAAAGTATAACAATACATATTTTATTGATGTGACGATAAAAAATGGAAAAAAAAATAACATTATCAAAAAGATATATGACCTCCAAAAAGACAAGTTCATGGAAAAATGCTAAACAAGAATTCAATAAATAGGAACACCACATTGCTAGTTGGAGAAATGTAGTATTATGAAAACCTCTTGCACAATTGCCGGAGTCATGAGAGCATGTGAGAGAGACATGTGGAACACAGCACATCCAGTAGACTTACAAACATGTGAGGCAGAAAACAAAAGCTTATGTTGAATGCCACAGAGATTTTGTTCATTGCAAAGTACTAGCTAATAACCTACCCTTCCACTTAAAAAAATTACATACATCTTTTCAAATACATGGCTGAGTTCACCAGTAAGGGAACTTCAAGGGGGCCACAAATGAAAAGGAAATCAAATTCAAGTGGTAGCTGTGAACTGACTCTATGCTAGATAAATTTCTAACTTCTGAAGAGGGTACTTTGTGACATGCTAGGCCTAGAATATCTACCTGTTGGCAGCAAGATGACAAGGAATCTTATTTTTGCAAATGATAAATATGGGATATGGGATAAAAATACAAACGGGATAATAAATAAGGGACATTTATTAGTTCTAGGAGATACTAAAATATTAAGTGACAATAATTAAAATAGTATGGTACTGGCCATGAAAATACAAACAGGTGCCCTTAACAAAATACAGCTGACAGAAAAGCAAAAATTGTCCTTGATAATTTGTATCCATAATCCAATCCTTGCAAAGGCCTTATTTATTTTTATTTTTATTTCCTACACATATCTATTAAATACATATAGAAAATATGTATTATACACACACAGTTTATAATGCATGATCTGGGCATCTCGGGGAAAAAAATAAAAAAAGTTGTTCTGTGTGAAGGACACTACTAGGTTAGTTGGAAGAAGTAAATGCAAATTTTGGAAGAAGGGAGAGAGTCAGGTTGTTGTACAAGAGAGTTAGGATTATTACAAATGGACCCAAAATGTTCATATTCTGATACTTCAATAAAAGATATCAACATATCAATATAATTTTCTTACAACTGTGCATAAACTAGACATTGTCTTGAAAGAGAAGTATCTAAATTATTCTCTCTTCTCGCTGAAGATTTTAGGACCAAGGCTACAGGATCTGCTTAAGTTGTTCTCTGTGTTTCTCCTAGTGGCTATTCCTTCTGTCTCTTAGACTTGCTGGTAGAAAGAAGAAAAGATACAGTGAAAGGGGGGAGCCTTCTCCTTAAGACCCAGAGTATTAGAAAAAATGAGGAAAATGCAGAGGAGGAGGGAGTCATAGAAAAAAGATACCTCTGTGTTCACTTTCTCTGCCCTCTACCCCTCAACTTAGAAATGACTACTTTGGAGGGAGGTGTCTTCAGGTATATGCTACAGATCAGTTGAGGAAAATGCCAAGAGGAGAATGGTCCTGTGCCAACATAGGATAACTAAGAGGGCAGAATGGTGTGGTTGGGGCATCCAGCTGGTGTGCAGTTCTGAGCTTCCCCCAGTTCCTCAGTGGTGTGACAGTGAGCCTTCGAAGGGTTCCTTCTGAAAAAGACAATGTGGCTTCACAACAAAGGCTGACCATCTGGCCCAGGGATTGGCCAGATGTATTGCATGGCAATGCCTGAGATGGGTCAGCAAGTGCCAACAGAAGGCCAAGCAGGCCAGAAAGCACCACTGGGTCCAAACTAATTAGAGAGACTTCAGACCATATTTATAGTAGCTGCAGTTCAGCCACAAAAGGCAGCTTGGTAAGGAGCAGCCTACAGGGACAGGTGACATTCCTCCTAAAATCAATGGAATGTAAGCGTCCCTCTTCCCGTCCTACACAAGTTCAAGTATATCTCTTCAGAGTTCCCATCATGGCTCAGCGGAAACGAATCAGATTAGCATCCAAGAGGATGCAGGTTTGACCCCTGGCCTTGCTCAGTGGGTTAAGGATCCAGCGTTGCTGTGAGGCATGGTGTAAGTCGCAGATGCGGCTCAGATCCTCTTCTACCCCTAGCTTGGGAACCTCCATATGCTACAGGTGCGGCCCTAAAAAAAAAGTGGAAAACAAAAACAAAACAAAAGAATGTCTCATCCCCAAGACTGAGATGCCATCTTGGAGAGGCAATTGATAGAAGAGTGGGAGACTGAAATTCCTGGGATTCTGAGTACTTTTTTTTACCAGAGATTAAGAGCTATCCATTTAAAATTAATGGATCAGGTTAAAAAATAAATCAGAGTATGCTTCAAGTGACTATGAAGATAGCACAAATCAGGAAACTACTTTCTCTACCCATATGAATTTTATCCTGTCCCAGTATTAAGATAAATCTAGAAACAATTATTTGGAGAAAACAGACAATAAAACTTTGGGAAATCATGCAGCCTTGGTAGAGTAAACAAGAACTTTAATCAATATTATAATTCCAGAATTAGGAGGTACCCTTGGAATTCTGTAAAAATTCAGTTTGGGGATAAATAAGAGTAAATAGTAATTTTATATGAATCATTACCTTCAGTTATGGTAAAGGCTGAAAATATTATAGCTTGAAGAAAAATGTAGATATATTAGCAGATTCAGTAAAGCCAAAATACACCGATTTCTAAAAAACGAAATAAAACTAAGGACTTTGCTGGATCATATAGTAGTTGTATATTTAGTTTTTTGCTTTTTTTTTTTAAGGCGTCTCCGTAGTGTTCTCCATAGTGGTTGTACCAATTTACATTCCCTCCAACAGTGTAGAAGGGTTCCCTTTTCTCCATGCCCTCTCCAGCATGTATTGTTTGTAGACTTTCTGATGATGACCATTCTATCATACTGAGTGAGGTGACTCAGACAAAGATAAATATCGTATGATATCACTTACATGTCAAGTCTAATAAAAATGATACAAAAGAACTTATTTATAAAACAGAAACAAACTCACAGATTTCAAGACCAATCTTAGGGTTCCCATAGGGAAAGCTGTGAGGAAAAGGGAAGAATCGAGAGAATTAGAATAACATACACACACTACTGGATAACATAGATGATTAATAAGAACATACTGTATAGCACAGGAAGATCTGCTCACTGGTTTGTAATAACCTATATGGGGAAAAAAGAATGGATATATTTTTATGTATTACTGACTCACTTTGGCGTATACCTGAAACTAATACCACATAGTAAGTCAGCTGTACTCTAATAAAATTTAAAAACAACTAAGGACTTTGGGAGGTATGCTTTTCAAACAAGCAATAGTTCATTACCCCTGCAGAGATCAACATCAAGCTGGGTTGGCCATTGGTATGATCCAGAGTAGACTGAGAACCACTAACCAGAGTCGTAGTTCTCATGCGTGGTGCACCAATACAAACCATAGTGTAGTATAATATATCAGTTTGGTATGTAGATAGATATGTACCATTGGTATACATACATATATCCCAGTTTGGTAAGTTAGGGCCAGTTTGAAAAGGTTGCTTGAAGACATAAGCTTGAAATGATTTTTAAATAAATAAAGCAAATAGATGCACCCAGAGAGAAGTAAGATCTGAAAAGCAGATATCTGTGAGATATGAATGAGGATAACATAGAAGATTAACAACAAAAATAGTGATGAGAAGTGGCAGTTATTCAAGGATATCGATTGCAAAATAATAAGAGCAATACTTTGATATAGTGCCATGTACTTGCCTAAGCAGTCTACATATAGCAATTCATTGCAGCCTCCCCAAAGCCCTTTGAAGTAGCTACTAGTATTATCAGCATCCCCATTTTATATATAAAGAAACTGAAGCATAGCAAGGTTATAAAACTTGCCTGAGGTCATGCATCAGAGCCAGGATTCCAGTACAGGCTCATCAGCTCCTGAGTACACGTTGTTAACTTCTACACTTTTCTATAAACTAAAAAGAATTTGGGGGACTTCCCGTGTGGCTCAGTGGGTTAAGGAGCCCACGTTTTCACTGCTGCAGCTTGGATTGCTGCTGTAGCCCAGGTTTGATCCGTGGCCCGGGAACTTCCATGTACCATGAGTGTGGCCAAAAAAGAAAAAACAAAGAATTTGGGTTTTTAGGCAAGAAGGAATTTAGATTTAGGGGTTAGTGAGGACTCAATAAATTTTGACAAGTTTTCTTCCCAGTGTGAGAGTAATTTCATTTTTCTTTTCTGTTTGGAAAAAATAAGCACACCAAATCCACTTTGACCCCCTAAGTTCATGAGGAAGCACTTCCATTTTAGGAATTTATACAACATAGCACATGTATGTGCATGAAGACATATGTATAAGCATATTTGTTGCTGTGTTGGTGTCTATAAAAGACAAGAAATCAATCTAAATGTTTAACAATAGAAGACTAATTAAATAAACTACCTTTCACCCATGCAGTGATTATCTCCTTCAAAAGAAGGGGAGAGGAGTTCCTGACATGGCGCAGAGGAAACGAATCCGACTAGGAACCATGAGGTTGCAGGTTTGATCCCTGGCCTCGCTCAGTGGGTTAAGGATCTGGCGCTGCTGTGGCTGTAGCGTAGACTGGTGGCTACAGCTCTGATTAGACCCCTAACCTGGGAACCTCCATATGCCATGTGTGTGGCCCTAAAAAGTTAAAAAAAAAAAAGAAGAAGAAGGGGAGAGAGTGTAGGTCCTGATATGTGCAAGTGCTCATCTCCGTCCACTCTTCCTTCTTCCTAGCTCTGCTCCTTGTCCTGAGCATGGACGCGGATTACATCACTGGGCTTCTAGGTCCTCCAGCTGCTGGTTGCATTTGGCCTGTGGAGAACCCCAGCATGGGATCAAAGGAGAATGAGGTCTGAGCATTCTTCGCCTCCCTTCCTGTGCTAGCTGCATCACTGTTCCTCCCCTACCCGATTTCCTCCTTCCAAGTTCGGGTAGCCACTCACTTTCCTCCTCTCTTTGAGCCTAGCAGATGTGACAACTCCACTGTTGCCCTCTGGGTTACTGAGCTGTCTCCTTGTGATTCCCCTAGCCTATATATTTTTTGGTAATTTCTTTGTAAAGAAACTGTCTTCCAACTTTCCGAATATGAGTGTGCCCTCTGTTTCTGTTATGACCCAAATATCCTATTATGTTAATAAGAAAAGGAATGGTAGAGATACAGAAATAGACATTTACATATACAGAGAATACATTTAGAAAGGTATATTTGAAATGCTAAAGCATAATGGATGAGAATATTTATGAAAAGAATGTATATATGTGTATAAATGAGTCACTTTGGGAGTTCCTGTCGTGGCTCAGTGGTAACGAACCTGACTAGTATCCGTGAGGACAAGGGTTTGTTCCCTGGCCTTGGTCAGTGGGCTGAAGAGCTGGCAATGCTGTGAGCTGTGGTGTAGGTCGAAGACACAACTTGGATCCCCTGTTGCTGTGGCTGTGGCATAGGCTGGCAGCCGCAGCTCTGATTTGACCCCTAGCTCAGGAACTTCCAAATACTGCAGGTGCGGCCCTAAAGAGAAAGGAAGAGAAAGAAGTTAGGGAGATTTTTACCTGAGTTTAAATTACAAATACACAATTCAAAGGCTAGTCACAATCTTCCTTTGGACTCGATGTAACAATTATTCAAGTTTACCTTTGGCTTTATGAAGTGAAGACGCACTAGTGATAATGAGTACAGGTCACTTGGGGCCACAGGAAATAAGCCTTGCTCTCAGGGTTTAAACTTTCTGTTATATTTTGAATCAACAGTTTTGCAAGCAGTGAATGCAAAAATCAAGTTGCGTTTTTTTTTTTCTTTTTCTTTTTTTTGGCAACAATTTAGCAAAGGCATATGCTTCTAACTCAAATGACTTCACTTCAAGTTGAAATTGAGAAATGTTTTGAAGCATAGTCATTTGATAATAATTTGCTTCAAAATAAGCAGCACGCTTCTTTTTAATGGGACCCCACATCCCTTAACAGTGACTCAACAGTGTGGTAAATTAAAAAGCATGCTCTCGAAAATAGACCCCAAGTACATTACAATCTGTAGCTTTGAGTGGTTGAGTTTCTTCGTTATTTGGGTCCCCACTTTATGGTTGTTGGTGCAAACCCTACCACTTTCTTCTTCATTGCAACAATGACAAACACTGAGCAAAAGGAGCTTAACTTCTGCCAAGAACCAACCCTTAACTTCAGTGGGTTTCAGCTTTTAAGACCTAATTATTTTCTCCTCTCTCCCAGGGATCACTAGCGACCTTATTACCGGGAAGAATGACTCTTTGGCGGTTTAGCTGCAACCCGGAGTATCTCCACCGTATTGCAACCTTAGAGATGCTGATGGCATTGAAAAGCTGACTGGCATTAACAACACTGGCACTGAAAAAGTAATCAAGATCAGAAGGTCAGAAAGACAAGTGCATTAGGACATATAGGAGTCTCCAACTTATTTGGTAATTTTCTTGGTTTGCAAAAAAATCATTTTTAAGGTTTCTTTTGACATGTTTATTGCCGTTTTGCCTACAATATTTTTACACTGCCAGTATTTTTAATGTATTGGGGATTCCGCTGTATGAGAATACTGTCTTTATTCAATTTGCATTCCATTTCATAAAATGTTGAACTAAAAGCAACAGCTTTCTCCTTCCTCAAACAATCTCTACTGTTCTCTTACTCAGTTTTTACTGTTAGCCAAAATATCAATTAGCTTAACTATTTAGTTAAAAAAAAATATTCCTTGAAACAGCTGAAACTAAAAGGCTTGGTTATTAGCAGCAAAAGCAGATAAATAATAAACTCAAATAAATGACTGGCTTGCTACTTAAGCTGTTTGACAACTTGGACTAATCTACCTTTAAGCTGTTTTTGCCATTATACCTAGTTGATTAATAAGACAGTATAAGACAGAGTTTTTTTCATCTACATTCACCAGCAATTAATTGCTTGATTTCTTCAAAGTAACGTGAACTTTTAACAGTAATAATAACAAATCACAGCAACCGTTTATCAAGTATTTACTACATGTCAGATACTTTACCCAAGTATTATTTCTAACCCTTACCACAAGCCATCTGGGCAAAGTGTTAATATACCCATTTTACAGAAAAAGGAGACATACTCAGGGATTTTTAGGTGACCCAGGGTTCAACACAATCTCCTTTCTTCCAGTTTGTTTCAGTTTACAAAGTTGTGTCAAGTGACTTGGTTTAGTCATGCAACCCTTTTAGCTGATTTATTCACTGACAGAACTGTCTTAGATTTGGGGAGATACAGCTTGACAACTACAAAGAACATGTTAAGTGTCAGTGAAATAACGGAGTGTGGATTGGCTCGTGTCTCTTTAAGATCCTGCCCTCAAAGGGCCCCAACATCAAATGGGCTTTCATAATTAAATGGATGGACATTTTGCAGAGCAAGAAGTTGTGGCTACATTCTGTAAGATTGTTGCGTACTACCAAATTTTGTGTGGATG
Source organism: Catagonus wagneri (assembly GCA_004024745.2). NCBI lineage: Eukaryota > Metazoa > Chordata > Mammalia > Artiodactyla > Tayassuidae > Catagonus > Catagonus wagneri. The sequence continues at coordinate 674,165 of PVHT020001751.1, forward strand.
TGCAAAAATCAAATCGTCATCCCTAGGGTTAACGAGGTTCTATTACCTTGGTCTAAAAGAAAGAAGCGGTATTGTTGAGTGACTGATCTGGTTCCAAGAGCAGCAATGAATGTAAATGGATGATCATTCTGCAACTTTACCTACTGCACCTTATTTATTTATTTATTTATTTATTTATTTATTTATTTATTTTGGACAATGAGTAGATAGACCAGAGGTTGGCACTTTGTTCAAGATGATATTCCTTGTCCCCATTCAGTAATGGCAAAAGTTTTCACACGAGGCATGGAACAAGAAGTCTCACGTTACCATTCAGGGATGGCATCTCTCTTTAAGCTCTTCCCAATGGCTTTTAGGGCAATGAAGAAACCAAGGAGCATATTTTTCTTGCCATCGTACATGCTGTTTTTAGTCTTTATCTGGCAGCATGCCTGGAGTGTGAGTGTTGGTCTCCAGATAGATCTTTAAGTCTTTCTCCTTGCCAATTACCATCACTCAAAGACCCTCATTATCTGTGGGTATCTTCAACTCTGGGTTACACCTCCTTTTTATTCTACTTCCAGAAGTAGTGCTTCTAAAATAGATCCTTCTGTTAATGATGCCACTCAGCTGACCATGTGTGGCTAAAGATGAAGTTGGAAAGACAGCAGTTTCTGAAAGAAAAGGTAAACAACCAAGGGTAAAGTGTTTATATATACAAAAGTGCATTATCTCTACCTAATATGACATGAAAATTAATACTCTACAAAGAAGCTGAAGTCCCTAAAAGTGAAAGGATTTGCACATATCAATATTAGAGTCTTCATTTTGTTTATGCAATTTTATACTAAGCCTCACAGTTAATTGTGATATTTTTCATCTTGTGTTTTCATTCATCCCATTTATGCTAACAAACATCCAGTAACTTTCCTACTTCTGCAGTAGTTCCATTTCTTTTTTTTTTAATTGTACTAGATTTACACTGTTGTGTTAATCTCTGATGCACAGCAAAGTGACTCAAACAAATATATATATATATATACACACACACACACACACATTCTTTTTTAATATTCTTTTCTATTATGGTTTATCATAGGGCATTGAACATAGTTCTCTGTGCTATACAGTATCCACTCTGTGTATAACAGCTTATATTTGCTAACCTAACCTCCCACTCCAACCCTTCCATTTCTGTTTCTTAGTTTTTTTAAGACATAAGCATGGAGGAGTTCCTGTCGTGGTGCAGTGGTTAACGAATCCGACTAGGAACCATGAGGTTGCAGGTTCAATCCCTGGCCTTGCTCAGTGGGTTAACGATCCGGCGTTGCCGTGAGCTGTGGTGTAGGTCGCAGACGCAGTTTGGATCCCGTGTTGCTGTGGCTGTGGCGTAGGCCAGCGGCTACAGCTCCAATTAGACCCCTAGCCTGGGAACCTCCACATGCTGTGGGTGCGGCTCTAAAATGACAAAAGGCAAAAAGAAAAAGAAAAAAAAAGACATAAGCATGGAAAGAAAAGACTTAAAGGGAATTTAATAAAGCTCATATTTATGTTAGATTTTATGACAATACAGGCTGCCCTCAGTATATGTGGGTACCACATTTGAAAATTCAGCCAACTACAGATAGAAAATACTTGGAAAAAAAATTTCCAGACAAAGCAAAACTTGAATTTGCTAGTACCAGCAAGTACTTACATAGCATTTACATTGTATTAGGTATTATAAGTAATCTAGAAATGATTTAAAGTATAAGGGAAGATAAGTGTAGGTTATATGCAAATACTATGCCATTTTACGTAAGGGACTTGAGTGTCTATAGATTTTGGTATCCACAGGGGTCCTGGAACCAGTCCCCACTGATTCTGAGGGATGACTGTGTATTCATGTGTATATGGGCGAAATACTACATATAGACCAAAGGGATACATAAATTATTTCCATTCTGCTTGGCAGTCTTGCGGAGGGCTTCCAGAAACTGGCATTTGAGTTGACTCTTAAATTTGGTCCAGTGGTGGATGGTGGACCAGGATATTCTTTCCTTTTTTTTTTTTTTTTTTTTTTCTGTCCATGCCTGCAGCACATGGAAGCTCCCAGGTGAGGAATCCAACCCACATCACAGCAGTGACAAGGCCAGATCGATCCTTAACCCTTCCAGGGACCTCCTTGACCTGCTCTTTATCAGCTTCCTCTCCCAATGCCTTAAACAGTGAATCTGCATTGTGCTATACAGCAGAAATTGACACAATACTGTAAATCAACCTTACTCTAATTAAAAAAAATTTGTTTTAAAGAGTGACTCTAAACTTTTCCCTCCCTCCGTGTGTTCTTTCCTCACCACCCCCTTTCTCTGAGTGCCTCGTACAACTAGGGGAAAATCCAGGCTGTCAAACAGAATGCACATCATCTTCTGGGCCCCACAACTCTATTTAATCCATATGTACACCAGCCTTTACTGACTTCTTCTCTCAGTGAAGAGGTGACTTTTTTTTATTTATTTATTTATTTTGGTCTTTTTGCCTTTTCTAGGGCCACACTCACGGCATATGGAGGTTCCCAGGCTAGGGGTCAAATCCAAGCTGTAGCCGCTGCCTACGCCACAGCCACAGCAACACCGGATCCTTAACCCACTGAGCGATGCCAGGGATCGAACCCGCAACCTCATGGTTCCTAGTCGGATCCGTTAACCACTGAGCCACGACGGGAGCTCTGAAGAGGTGGCTTATAACTTTTACAAATATACCTTATGCTCTGGGTCCCAGCTGGTACTCCAAACTCCCTCCATTAAATTATGTCTTCTTTTTCCTCTAGCCTCCATCTCTCAAGTAGTCTTTGTCTTCTCTTTATTGTTTTCTTTTTAGCCATATAAATATGACTTTCTTATCTTTAAAACATCTCTTGATCCTACATTTTTTTAAAAAAGTTTTATTATAGTTGACTTGCAATGCTGTGTTAGTTTCAGGGTACAGCAAAATGACTGTTATACAGACATATGTATCTGTTCTTTTTCCCATATCGGTTATTACAGAATACTAAGTAGACATCCCTGTGCTATACAGTAGGTTCTTGTTGGTTATCTATTTTATACACAGTAGCGTGTATATATTAATCCCATCCTCCTAATTTATCTCTCCAGGCCCTGGCTTCCCCTTTGGTAACCCTAGTTAGATTTTGATATCTGTGAGTTTGTTTCTGTTTTATAAGTACGTTTTTTTTTTTTTTTTTGGTCTTTTTAGGGCTGCACCGAAGCACATACAAGTTCCCAGGCCAGGGGTCAAATTGGAGCTACAGCTGCCAGTCTATGCCACAGCCACAGCAACCAGGATCTGAGCCACATCTGCGACCTACACCACAGCTCACGGTAAAGCCAGATCCTTAACCCACTGAGCGGGGCCAGGGATCGAACCTGCGTCCTCACAGACACTAGTTGGGTTCGTTACTGCTGAGCCATGACAGGAACTCCAATTTTTAAAATTAGATTCCATGTATAAGTAATATCATATATTTGTCTTTCTTTGTCTGACTTAACTTCATCCACGTTGCTGCAAACTACATCTTCCCTTTATAGTAATAGTACCATATTGTTGTTATTTTTCCCGTGGATGAGATTCTTGAAATTATTTTACAATTATGCTGCCTCCACTTTCTCGTGTCCTTTTCACTCCTCAAACCACTTCCGTTTGCCATCTGCTGATACCACTGAAACTGCCTTCTCCAAGGACACCTGTGACCTCTTAGTTGCTAAATCCAATGGACACTTATCTTACTTAACTGCTCCCTCCTTTTCATCTTGTTTTTCCTTTTAAAAAAATGTATTAGACATTGAGGATACTCTGGTGAATCAAACACACCTGACCGTGTCCTTAGGGAATGGTATAGTCCAGCAGGAGAAACAGACATTAAACAAATAATTACATTTAAGTATAAATGTGACTGCTTACAAAGAAAATTTCAGTGGTGTCATGAGAACAAAGAACCTAACCTCATCGAGAGAGGAAATGGTTAAGAAATACTTCCTTGTGGAAGTGGCATTTAAACTGAGATTTGTGGAGTTCCCATTGTGGCTCAGTGGTTAACGAACCTGACTAGTATCCATGAGGACAAGGGTTCAATCCCTGGGCATGCTCAGTGGGTTAAGGATCTGTGGTTGCCATGAGCTATAGTGTAGGTCACAGACATGGCTTGGATCCCGCGTTGCTGTGGTTCTGGCATAGGCCAACGGCTACAGCTCCGATTCAACCCTAGCCTGGGAACCTTCACATGCCGTGAGTTCGGCCCTAAAAAGACAAAAAAATAAATAAATAAACTGAGATTTGAAGAATGAAGAGCAGGAGTTCCTGTCGTGGCTCAGTGGTTAACGAATCTGACTAGGGACCATGAGGTTGCGGGTTCAATCCCTGGTCTTGCTCAGTGGGTTAAGGATCCGGCGTTGCCATGAACTGTGGTGTAGGTTGCAGACGCGGCTCGGATCCTGCGTTGCTGTGGCTGTGGCATAGGCCGGCAGCTACAGCTCCTGTTAGACCCCTAGCCTGGGAACCTCCACATGCCACGGGTGTGGCCCTAGATAAGGTAAAAAGACAAAAAAAACAAAAAAGAAGAAGAATGAAGAGCAGCTGGCCTGGTTAGAGATGGGGTTTGGTGGTGGAGAGCCTTCTAGGTGGAGGATGCGGAGGCTATGGAAAGCCCAAGAGCTAAGGATGGGCGGGAGGCAGACTTGGAGCAATGTACAGAAGGGCGATGTAACTGGATCAGTGAGAATGAAAGGAACCCAGCTGGGGCTGAAGGGAGGCGGGACCAGCAGTAAAATCAGTCAGTCTTAAAGCTTCATCCTAAGAATGGTGTGTTTCCATTGAAGGATTTTAAATAGGAATATAAAATGGGATCGGGTTTAACTCCAGAGCCCCGCAACCATCAGTCCAAATAGCAGCTTAGATTAGAGTGTTGGCAGTGGAGATAGAGAGAAACCAGTGGGTTAAAAATGCAGTTAGGGGGTGTCATTAGTAATCCCTGGGAACTGATTGGATGGAAGGAGATCAGTGGTAAAGGAAAGGGACAGCACCTAAATTTCTAGCACAGGTAACTAAGTGGATGGTAATACCATTTACCAAGATGATGAACTCATGAGAAGGTATTATGTGGGGTCGGGGGGGGGGTGAGAATCATCAACTTGAGGTGCCTATGGAAGTGTATGTAGAGATGTCCATGGAGAGTTGGACTTACAGGTTTAGAGTTCAAGAACAAATCTAGGCTGGAGATATGAATTGGAGGAGAGTGTGGTCAGCAGCAAATGGAGGATAACAAAAGCCAAAGGAGGAAGATGTGAGACTGGTCACAGAGACATGGAAAAATAAGAAGCTTCATCTCAGCTCCTTTCCTACAATCTCCCCTGTAGCCAGCTGTTCTCTAGATGACCCGTTCATTCTCTCTTTTGTTTCTTTGCATATACTATTCCCTCCTTGTATATCTTTCTCCTCACCCCTTCCTTAGGTCTTATTTCTTCTTCAAGATTTCAACTCAGATGCTAACTCCTCTACAGATCTTTGTCTCTTCCCATTGGTTATGTTTGCTTCCCATTGGTGAGAATTCCCTATACATACCTCTAAGATAGTACTGAGCACACTGTAATATGATGTTTGTCTTGCTACTCAATTGTAAATTTCTTGAAGGTAGAAATCTTCTTGTTTCTCTTTGGGCCCCAGGGCCTGGCCCAGGGCCGGGCACATAATAGCTTCTCATTGTACACTTGGAAGAAAGAAAAAAGTTCTGCTAGGAAAAGTTTCCTATGTGAGTCATGCAATCTCTGACTGTTAGAGCCAGTATGGACTTGAGGTAATTTCTGCTCCAACCTATTTTACCGGTGGGGAAACTGAGGCCCAATCACACATTAATCAGTGGGAGAAACATATTTAGAATCTAGTTTCTCTGAAAGAAAACCCTCCTATGTTGTTGGTAGAAATGTATATTGGTGTACCACTATGGAGAACAGAATGGAAGTTCCTTAAAAAACTAAAAATAGAGGAGGTCCCCTCGTGGCTTAATGGATAATGAACCCGACTAGCATCCATGAGGACATGGGTTTGATTCCTGGCCTCGCTCAGCGGGTTAAGTATCTGGCATTGCCATGAGCTGTGGTGTAGGTCACAGACTTGGCTCGGATCCCGTGTTGCTGTGGCTCTGGCACAGGCTGGTGGCCACAGCTCTGATTGGACCCTTAGCCTGGGAACCTCCCTATGCTGCAGGTGCGACCCTAAAAAGACAAGAAAAAAAAAAAAAGTAAGGGTTCTTCCTCCAGATTATCTCTAACTGATAGAAAACAAATGTACTATCTTTTTTTTCCCTCCCAACCATTTCTTTGAATCTGAAAGAAAAATATTTAACTGGAAGGAAGATAAAATTTGTTCATTCATGAACCACGCTTCATTACATTTTCTTTTTTTATAGAAAAAAAGAATAAATTGCTGCATCTTCTGCCTACGTTTCTCTCCATTTTTTGGAGCTCAGTGCTATCTTGGATTATCAACTCTAGATGGCAGTGATCAAGTTAAGGTTTGTGCAGTGTCTGGACAATGCTTTATATATTGCATAATATATAAAAACACTATTTGTAATTATAATAAGGGTAAGTTCTGGAAGAAGTAAACAAGGGAATAAAATTCATCTCCCGTATGGTTATTATTCCATTTATATGAGAAGTCCACTAAATTCACTGAACCATATCAGGCCACATCTGTTTGAAAACCTACCAGTTTTTATGAACATTAAATAAAAACGGTTAGATTTAATGACCATTTATCATATTCATGCAAAAATAATGAAATGGAAATGTAGCAAAAAGGAGGCCACACTGACAAAGGAGTTGTAAATGCTAACGAGTTCAATATTTTATTTTTCATATTGTCAAAAATCAAATATCTGCTATTTGTACTCCGGAAGTTTCTTGAATTGGAGGTCGTTTTCATTTCTGTGTTTTTTTTTTTTTTTTTTTTATCGCTTGCTTAAGTATTAATCTATGTAGCACAGACTCAGAGAAAATGCCGAATGGATTTATATATAGCCTTGACTCACGGATGTCAGGTTTGGGAACCTTAAGAGAAACTACTTGGACGACTAGTTTTCCCCCGGGGAGCAGGAACGAACGGCAGCCCTTAAGCAGAACGAAGGTGAAGCCAAGGGTGGGAGGGAAGGCGAGGTGGACAGAAGTGAAAAAAAAGTTCTCCTCGTTGTATTTTGTAGGTAAAGGAAATTCCACTTGCGTTAGACCTTCCAAGTCACTATGACAGAGGGTAAAGAGAGGTGGAGGGGAAACTTGGAGTGACATTTTTGACAGCCAGCTACAGAAATAACAATTTGACGGAAGATGCCATCATAAATATAAGATCCTCTCAGGCATGAACAGGATTCCCCTTAATGTTAAAAACGTGGAGCACGTGCAGGATTCAGTCTGGGGTGAATAGCGGAGCCGGACAGGAAGGTTACCTAGAAGCAGGCTACTAGCACTCAAGTCAAGGAACCTCTCTGTGTCCGTTTAAATGTCCCTAGTGAACATTTTTGGAGATTTCATGGCATTGCTCTCCATTATTCCTGTTTATATGTTTCTAGCTTAATTGAGCAGACGTGTAACCATTAAATAGAGAAAGTGAGGATTTCTATTAATACAAAGTTGTTTTTGTGCCAGAACTAAGCATTCTTTATCCTTCTGGTAGAGAACAGATCTCATTCTTGCCTGGACAATACAGACATCACAAATCAACAAGTCTTCCTACTGGCAAACAGACCAGTCAATATCTTATTATTATTATTTAACAAGAATTTCATTGTCAGTGTGCTGGCAAGAAAAATATTAGTTAAAAAAGTCTGCATGTAATGTTAGAAATACTGCTCTAATAATAAAGAGCAGACGGTGGGAAGTAGCATATCACAGGAAAAACTGGCCTCAGGAGCGTTGGGATCTTGTTGGAAGGTAGAGTTTAACTTGTTATATGAGTTGGACTGGTCAGTTGGCACCTTTACTATTATTATATTTTTATGGACACATCCAGGGCATGTGAAGGTTCCCCAGCCAGGGATTGAATCCAGGCTGCAGCTGCGACCTGGGCTGCAGCTGCAGGAGCCCAGGGTCCTTAACCCACTGTGCTGGGCTGGGGATTGAACCCGAGCTTCGGCAGTGAGCCGAGCCGCTGCAGTCAGATTCTTAACCCACTGGGTCACAGTGAGAACTCCAAGTTGCCACCTTTAGACCTCCAATTCTTTGTTGGAAAGATAAGAGGGGTTGATTGAATTGTCCCCAAAGCCTACCTTTCAGCTCTGAAATCCACAACAAATAAATATTCTATTTTGAATTTTCATTAGGTTAAGGATTTAACAACCAGCTGAAACGGGATGACTAACCCATAACATGTTCCAGAAAAATAAGAAATGACATGTTGAAGAGCATTTAAATTGAACAAAACAGATTTGTGTGTGTGCCACTATTGATGTACAAATGTTGAATGTGTTTTACTGTATCTACCAAGTGTGATTGATAGGAGATGCTTCAATTTCAAGGTTTGTGAATTTAAGTAAATTGTTGTCAGTGGTATCGCTTCTTTAAAAAAAATCACATCCTTACGGAGAACAGACAAATTGAGACAGGATATACATAAAGCATCAATTTAGCGCAAATATCCACTTACGATTGTGAAAAAAAAATGTGTGTGTATATAAAACTGTATGTATATATACATATGAGTTGGGAGTTTTTCAGAAAATTTGAGGAGCATTTTTTTAAATTGCTTATGCTTTTTAGAATGCTTAGCATTTCTGTTTTGAAAACAACTTGTCTTCCTTTTCAAAATGTATGTGCTAAGCTGGCTCTGATGTCAGAGTGAACTATTTTCACAGGATTGGGTCAGCCTCCACTCAACAATTCTTTTACAGAAAAGAAGCCAGTGGTGAGACCACAATTCTTTTACAGAAAAGAAGCCAGTGGTGAGAAGCCACAGTTGAGCTCATTAAGTCTCAAATCTTCAGGTCTTTTTTTTGTCTTGTTTTCTTTTTCCTTCTTTTTTTGTTTTTTCCTCAGCTCCTTTCCCAAAGCACTGTAAAACCCTTCGGTGCAGAGTCAAGAGAAGGAAAAGAGCAGGGTGTAGTTTTCTTGTCCTCATCCTTCCCCTTTCCACTTTGACCCTTTTTTCCTCCACCTTGCATTTAAATTTCCTCACTTTGGGACTAAAATGTAAGTCTGGTGCAGAAAAAGGAAAACAAACAAAAAGAGAGAAAACCTGTTTTCTCATCTCTCTTTCCCTGCCGTTTTCTTTTTCCCTCTCATTTCTGTCTGTGTCTTAGATTGTGTTTCTTTAAATCATCTTTACATCAAGGATATTTTAGGTTTCCAATATTTTTACAAGGACTAAAAATAGCTTTACATTTTTTAAATGTATGTCACAAATGTTTTGCAGATACATTCGATTTAAAGCATCAATGACTATCGAGTGGAAGAAGCACAAAGAGAGATTTTCTTCACAAAACTTAAAGGTATATGCTTTCACCTTCAAAGATATTTTTAAAATTTATAATGGAGGCCACTGGAAGTAAGCTCATATTTAGCAAGGTTAGCCCCAAAAAAGGGGGGCGGGTAGATGGTCTAACTTAGAAGTTTCCATTTCTGTCATGTCAGATTTGGGGAGACTGAACCCTCATTGAATGCAATGGTCTGACTGTCTCCCAAGCTTGCTACCCAGGGTTCATGATTGCAGTTCCTGGCACAGTTATAAATATTCATACCTCTACTAATAATTTGCAAGCCAAATTCATTTGGCTTTTTTCACCCCATCAATCTTATAATTAATAAGGGTGGTGCTCTTGTTTCACTTTCCTCCAAAAGAAAAGATAAATGAAAGAAAGAGTCATCCTGTAAATTTAAATAGGAGTGCCTCTCGCTGATTAAAAGCTGATGTTATCATATAATGGTGGAAGGAGAGGCTTCAGCTATTTCTCTCACTGGTGGCTGGAGGGAGCTTGGGGAGGGGGGTGGAAGACGGCAGATTAGAGTCAAGGAAGCATTTCCAGATGTGGCGGCAGGAGCCTTGATCTGAAGAGCTTCACTATCTATTAAATAAAGGCATAGGAGAACTTCGAGATAGTATGCGGAAAGTGAGTTGTAGGGTATATATTTACAAATTGCACTCTTATCTATTGTTTAGATAGATAGCCATTAAATATAGCACGCTAATATCCAGAGAATTTGATTCTAAACAGTCTGCAGGTTCTGCCTGCCGCTTAGGAATTTAACAACATTTTAGAAAGTTGTTCAAATGTAGTGATTAGTGCGTATTTAAAGTGACTGCCTTTGAATTAACGTGATAGCCGTGTTTCGAAATCTAATTGTAAAGACTTGGTCTCCACAGAAACATTAAAGGAGGCATACATCACAAAATGACTTTACAAATAAATCATGGAACATGGGACGTGGTGTAAAACGTCCGTTCCCTTTGGATTTTCTAAGGTCATTTATAGTCAAGCAGGAAAATCAAATTGAACATAATTTAGAAATAAAATTTTGATAATTGAGCTAAGTAACTTGAACTTGTCAATCACCTGTGACCTTATTCTATTTACACTTTCACTTGGACATTCAAAAGTCCTAAGGCTGATGGATAAGCTTCAAGTATAAACAACTGCCCTGGGTGATGTGGTTGGTGGGCCACATCACCCCTTTGAGCAGATTATTCAGTCTGTATCGGAATGAAGAGACCTGGATAAATGAATAGGCAAAAAGAGCTTAACTTTGTAGTCAGGGACTTGCCTCTAACTTTCCTTAAGGATGCAGTGCTGTGTTAATTTTGTGTATCAGTTAATTTGTTTTAGGAGCTCACTGAGACTCCTTCCTCTTTATATTTATATGAAGGTAATATAAGGGGACCTTAGGCTCTTTTTTTTTTTTTTTTTTGCAGCATCTGGAAATTTCTGGACTAGGAATAATCCGGCTGAGCCCAAGCCCAGCCTGGGCCACTGCAATGACAATGCTGAATCCTTAACTCCCTGAACCAGGAGGGAACTCCCAGGCACTCTTCATGTTCTCTATCCTTAAAGCTTATATTTATTTATTTTATTTATTTATTCTGTCTTTTTGCCTTATCTAGGGCCACACCCGCGGCATATGGAGGCTCCCAGGCTAGGGGTCTAACAGGAGCTGCAGCTGCCGGCCTTCGCCACAGCCACAGCAATGCGGGATCCGAGCCTCGTCTGCGACCTACACCACAGCTCACGGCAATGCTGGATCCTTAACCCACTGAGCAAGGTCAGGGATTGAACCTGCAACCTCATGGTTCCTAGTCGGGTTCGTTAACCACTGAGCCACGACGGGAACTCCCTAGTCTAATCTGTTGATTCAGTGGTGACACTGGACTGAGAGAGCTCCCAGACTTTGGACCAGCGGGCCCAGGCTGGGACACCAAGACATCTCTGAAAGGAGTTCTAGGTTTGGAGGTTTTGATTCTTACCCTGGCTGGGTTTCTTCCTGGGGAGTAGGGAGGGTCATTGGCTCTCTCTCAAGTCCTTCTCAACCTTGTTTGGCTGGGGGTGGGGCGGTCTTGGAAAACTCACTGTTGGATAGTATAGTCTCTCTCCTCTCTTCTCCCAGTGACTTTTCCAAAGCAGAATTCAACCCACCTAAAGCTTGTGGGGACTTTCCTGGGTCTTTGCTGTTCCTCTCTTAGGTCATCAATACAACACAGCCATTTTCCTACAGTCCTGGAGCTAGAGGTGGGCCTTCCATCCATGGTACCAGCCGGCCCTGATGCCCCATCCTAGCGGAGGCTGCTAGAGGGGGCCCTGGCTGGAGCGGGCTGAGCACTGCCTATTGACTTTCTCCAGCTTTAAAGGGTGCTGCAGGCCGAGGGCCAAAGAGGTTGGGGGATGACTCTTCTGGTGGCAGGCTTTCTGCCTGCAGGTGTGGGACCCGTGACAGTCATACCTCTGCAGCCAGGAGGTGTCCGCCCTGCTCTGCTTCTCTAAGTCCCAGGAGTGGTTGGGACCTGAAAACGGATCTCCTCTTCATTCCTTTTCCAGCATCCAGGGAAGGGCCTGGGTGGGTGGGCGGGGCTGGGGGGGGTGCAGGGAGGAAGGGGAGAATGGCCACCTCACATAACCCTCACCCTGCAGGCAGATGTCCTCCTGCCAGGCACTTCGTGGGCCACTGGCTGTACTCTTCCTCAGCCAGAGAGACCAGAGGGGTTTTGCAGACATGTTTTTGTTTTGATATTTTTTTCCTTTGTCTTTTTTTGAAAAGTTGCTGCAGAGGCAAGAGAGACTGGGGTACCACTGAGTCAGAGAAGTCAGTGCACTTTCTGTGCATGAGTGTGTGTGTGTGTGTGTGTGTGTGTGTGTGTGTGTAACAGAGAGGGGGGATGAGAGAGAAGGAAAGAGAGGGAGAGCACAAGAACTATAGGCCAGGTCAGTCAGAGACACGCCAGACCCAGCTAAGACACCTATAGCTCAGGGTAAGTCCCAAGAACTTTCTTTGTCCCCTAGGACCTGGAGGGAGAGGTTGGTGGAGAAAGTGGGGCTGGAGTGGCTGGGTGCAGGGGTTCAACCAGGAGAACTGGGTTCCAGGGTCCTGCCCAGACTGCCCAGCACTCACCCCCTGGCCTGCAGGCCTGCCTCTTCTCAAACCCATCCTTCAGGTGAAAATTCGAGGCTTTCCTTCCAGGGATTCAGTTTGTTTTCTGTAAAAATGGAAACTATGAATCATGTTGATTATTTTTAATATTTAAAGTCCCCTTTGTCTGATATTGTGTTTACCAGGCAAAGTGAAGTGGAGAGCTAAGAAGAGTGTGGATAATTCCAAATAAAAATCACCCGTGACAATCTGTGGTAGAGCAAAGATGGGGCCATTTTTGGGTAGTGACCTGGACCTGCTCTGTGTTTGGCCGGAAATAATCCCACCGATGTATTACTAGGTGTGCGTACAGCAGGTCATCAAGATCTTAAACATCCCAGTTCTACTGGATTTCAAAGGTGAATGGTTGACTCCGACCAAGAGCCTACTTCTGTGTGAGTGTGTTTTGGAGAAATACTTTAGACCTAATGGATCTGCCTGAAATACATAAACACACAAAACAGAGGAGGAGAAAGGGAAATTCACATTAACACTGGGAGAGATGAGGAGAAAGGGGAAGAGAGGCTCAAGAGGAAAGAAGGAAAAACTGAGGGAGCAGGAGGGAGAGGAAGATAGAAAAGAGGGAAGAAGGCTGCGGGGGCAGGACGGGGCGGGGGAAGCGCAGAGACAGAGATTTTCACACGTGCAGACCCAGGACTTTGAAGCCCTCGACCCAGACCCCCAAACCCAAGTGCATCTCACCAAACAGGTTGGGCTCGTATTTCAGGCCGACTCCTAGCCCGGTCCGCGGCTCCCCGGGGCCCTAATTCACTCCTGCCCTCTCCACACAATGACATTCAAACCTAGGAAAATCATTGCATTAGAGCAGATTACTTATAACCGATAGTTATCCGTCTTTTTCTGTTCGACAGAAGTCTATTAAACTCCGCACAGCCATTACCAGCTGAGCTCTAGAGCGCGCCTTCATTAGGAAAATTAAAATCATACTTTTGAATCTAAGCAAAGGCTGCACAGGTCCCCAGAGCCCGCGTCCACCCCACCCCACCCCACCCCACCCCGACGTTTTCCTAAGCCCGATTTTCCCGCGAATCCATCTCTGCTTTTTTTGGATACCGCAGTTCAGGGTGAAAAGATTGTGATGACAATTACTGGAAGACAGGGATGTCTGAGCTCCAGAAGTCCCATCTTTCTTCCCACCCCACCCCCCCCAATTCCTCCACCCCTTGCCGCAATTCCTTGGTGGATCTCAACACTTTCCAGTTAAAGGCACCACACCTGTGCAGGCGTGGCCGGGGTTTGGGGAGCTGGTGGGGAGTGGGGGATATGGGAAGGTGTGGGGTCGGACCCCCCAAGCAGCAGAGGTGAACTTCTCCAGCTGACGTCTGCAGCCAGAGACCAGCTCCAAGTGACGGTCTGTCTCTGTCCCCTGTCTCTGTCTCCTTCTCTCCGCCCCACACCCCCACACACACCCTAGCGACGGTGGGGGACATTGTCCCCCTCCACTACATTTCACACTTGTTCGGCGACCAGTGTGGCCTGTAGGAGCCTTTTGTCCACTGGGGCGCAGGCAGCTGCCCGTGCCTTGGACGGGGTCTTTCCCTTTGGAGAGGATCTTCTGGTCTCTAGGGGCCTGGTGGGTGTCCTCCTGGGTGTGGCAGAAACCTCGGCTCGAGGTACCACCTGGAGGTTCTGGGGCGCAATCGGCCCAGCCCCTGGCCTGTCCCCTGCCCCAGCGCCCTAGCGAGGGGAGGAGGGAACGGGTGGGGAGCGTGGGCAAGGGTGGGGAACACCCCCCCTTCCTGAGGGTGGCCGCAGGGTAACGCTCTCAGTGCTCGGAGAGGTGGAATCTCCAGCTCCACTTTAAACTGGAAACACCACCCCGCAGGAGAGCTGTCTGCTCTAGGGCTCAGAGGGGGCGCGTTTTGCATTGATTTTCTGGGGCATCTGGAAATTTGCAGGGTTTGAAGAATAATTTTTAGCATGGTTTATTATTGATTTTTCAAATGTTAATTTCTCTGTATTTTTCTGAATTCTGCCCAACTCAAGGCTCTAAAGGAAAACACAACGGCTTGGCATTTTTTCGGGGTGTCCTTTCCTAGGACTCTAGGAGCAGAAATGCACTGTTTCCATTTTTGTCAAAATGCCCAGTAATAGAGTTCTCACCCCTCTTTATGTCTAATGAGGGCTTTGAGGTTTATTAGGGGAAAATAGCACACACCCCCTAAGCACTCAAATACAGGATTAGGTGGCGCTTACTTGAAAGTGTATAATATTGTTGTTCCTTGGCAAGTGTCTAATTCTCTTTCCCATAATTTCAATTTGACACGCGATCCTGCAAAATTCCAGTGATGAAAGTCAGCGAATAGATGTGGACAAGCGAACATCTTTTTTACATCTCCACAGCTTTCAACTTGCTAAACTGGTGGATATTAAAAATATTTTTTTCAGGGAAAAAGAAAATAAAACAAGTGCACCTTCACTGTTGTTGTTACTGTTTTCTTCTCATCAAACGTAGACACATCATTAGATTTCTTTTTCCTTTGTAGCAAAAGATGAGGAAATCAGAAATAAACAGCAGCCTTTTAACAGCAGCAGATCCAAGGCTTTTGAGATGGTTTTCTTTGCTTCTATTTTCTCTTCTTTGCCCTTCAAGCAAAACAAAAACAAAGATAAAAAGGAAAAACACCATTCCTAGTGGAGAGTTTATTTTGTTGCCACAATAAAGGGGTGGAGACAGTTAACAGCTATTTGAGATGATAATGCTTAGTGATCCCATTCATTTAATCATAATCTTCAAGTGGTTTAAAATTAATGGCAAGAAGTGTTTTTGGTCTCTTCCTAAGGACCTTTGCATTAATTTACTGAGAACATTGACCAGACTGTCAATGTCTCCAAATTTCATTAAGTCGAACTGAGACAAATACAGTGAGATTTTCATATTTTCTTCCTCTGTGAGAAATCAACTGGAATTATTTTTATTTGGATTCAAATGCAATGGGGGAACACCTGCTTCCTTTTCTTCATTAGAGGTGGACAGTAATAGATATATAAAATATGTATGTTGTACATACACATAAAAATGTAGTTTTGAATGAACCGATATTGTTTGTAGATAACTACCCTCTCACTTTCAACTTAACGAAGACCTTTAAAAAAAAGTCAACCCCAGTGGCGGGAGACAGATTCTGCTTTACCCAGACCAGGAATAATGTTTCAAGTAAGTCTGAATGCTCTGACCGCCTTCCGAAACACACCACAAAAAAATTTTAATGAGAACAACTTGGAGTATAAATACTTTACCTCAGTTGTCCCCAGCAGTTCTTTAAACACAAGCCGACTGAGGCATCACTTCACTGCCACCAGACCAGGCTGCCTTAGCCTTGCCCCAGGAGCGCTGGTTCCCTGAGGTCCCCGGGTCCCATCCCGGAGAGTCCCCAAAGAGTAGGGTTGGTGACGCGGGATGGGGGTGGGAGTTCTAAGGAGAAGAGGGGTAAGAGAACAGATCATTTAAATTCGAATGTCCCGTTGCTCTGGCAAGGAACACACATCAAGAGACCCGCCTGTCCCCTGCGGTCCTCCCTGCCCGGTGTTCCTTTCCCTGCGCTTCATTTCTCAAAGCTGTTGTCACAAATTCCCGCAATCTGTTACCTTAAAAAGGCAATCCCCCCAAACTCCCTACAAACTAAAGTCTTTCCGCTCTCCAGATTTACGCCCTTTCTTGGGGCTAGGGAGTTTGGGGGGTGGTCGAGCAGTGGGCAGAGGACTTTCCGCGGCAGGGCTGCTCGGCCAGCGCCTTTCCGCGGGCGGAGAGGCGGGCGGCGGTGCCCGGTCGGCCCGCCCGAGGTGGTCCCGGCTCCCGCTACCTGCGCGCCCTCGCCTTCCTGTGGTCAGAATCCTGGAAAGATGCAACTGGATGCCGAGAAAGCGCCTCTCCGCATCCAAACGGTTGGGAAAAAAATAACTCCAACACTCTCAAATAGTACCAGTCCCACATCTTGCACTGGAATGAAGCGCCCGGGTAAGATCAAGTGTCAAAGCCAGGAGCGGTTGATTTGGTGCACTTCAGCTCCCCTTTCCGTTTCCAGCAAAATTGAGAACACCGGCGAAGAAAGAACTTGGACCTTCAGGGAAAAGACGTGTGTGTGTGTGTGTGTGTGTGTGTGTGTGTGTGTACGTTGACAACTTTTAAACACATTCTCTATTTTAAAAGAAAAACAAAACCCAAACCCAGACAGGGGCCGGTATTTCTTCGGTGCAGGAAAGGGTCATTTAAGACAAGGAACTGTCTGAATTCCGAAAGCGATTTCCTGGGACTTTGCTGACATAGTGCGAGTTTCCCGGGACTTCAGTTTTGCGAGGCTGGACAATGTTTTGTATTGGCCTCTTTCCCCACCAGATATCCATTTTTAATAAAACTTCTACAGCATCTATTAAAAACATTTCCCTGGACTCGCAATCTTACAGCTCAGCTGAAACAAGCCGCAGCAAAAACCCAGAAAATAAAGAGATTTAGAAAAAGAAAATACGTTCTTAGTCATTTGATAGTTTATTCCCCGGAGGCCAAGTGAAGGTGGGGGGGGTTCGTATTTTATTATTATTTGTATATATATTTTTATCATATATTCACTTAAATGTTCAGCCTTGACAAACTAGTCCCCTGCCGCGGGGTTTTTCTGCAGAGCCTACATGGGGGCGGTGGAAGGAGTCGGTCGTGGGGGCGGGGGGCACAGAAAAACATGCTTTGCCTCGCAGGGGGGCTGACCCCCAGCCGTCTACTCCTCTGTCCAGCAGGGGGCGCTCTGATGTTATCTCTGGACGAGACAGCCGAGCCGCTCGGAGCTGCAAGACTGGCTTCGCAGTTTTACGCAGCTGCAAAAGGGAGGGGAAGGTGGAGAGTGTAGCCCTTAAACCCTCAACAGCTCTTCCACTTGGGTTATTTACTCTCTGTTCGGCAACATACCTACGTCTCACTTTACCTACCCACCCGTTTATAGTGCACCCCCCACCGCATCAAGCCCTTTTCATCTGCATCTATGCAGCAGTGGTATAATCTCTCTCCCTAGCCTTGAACTATACATTAATGCAACTTATTAAATGCGACGATGAATAGTCAACATTTTTTTCGCCTGTTAGTTCCGCTGATCCAAGCAGGATTTATTTGCAGATCTCACATCCTGGAGCCATAATGCGTGGTTTTTTTCCCCCCTTAAATAAAAGTGGTCAAATGTTGACAACCTTTAAGCCAATCTAACACTCAAGATTAGTGATGGGAAACTAATGAGAAAATATCAGATCGCCGGGCCTGAGGGCTGCCAATTAAATCTTCGCTGATTGAAAAATAAAAGAGGACTTGGGGTGTGAGCCCAGCTCAACTTCAACTATTAATTTAACGTGTTGCGGGGGTCCTTCTTTCTCTCCTCTAAACTGCTTCCCGTAACAGAGCTTCCTCCTCTCTCATCCTTCAACCTAAAAGCCACATGTTATTTCTGGGAATATTTCAAGAGGTCCAAATCAGGATGATCATTTCTTATCCGGTAAATATTAGGCCTTTAAGCAATATGATTTAACTAATTAGAAAATTTACATCATTAAGTCTCAGGGAGAGAAAAAAGAGAAACAAATCTGCCAGTCATTTTAAAGGAGACAGGCACTATTGAAGTGTGAAGAAATCGGCTCTAATTCAAAAAGGCAATCGGGCAGAAAAAGCCCTCAACATTACCCTGCTAGTTATTAATCAGAAAGGGCTCTCTCCCCTCCCCACTCCCCCTTCTCTTAGCACCGAGTTTAAGTTCGTTTTTTTGCCAGTGGTCCATGCCATATTTATATTGAGGTTTTTGTCTGCTAAAGGATTGAAATCTGAAAATGTTTCAATATGAAGAAAATAGAATCCTCAAAGGGAAAAATAGTACCTTTCTTCCAGATAAGCAAACCTGTTGTGTTCAACAACCCTCGCCCCTTCTTTATTTTTTTTTTCATTCTTTCATTTTTTTTCTCTCCCCATTAAGTTCCTATTTTGAAACCTGCCTGGTGAGAACTAGATAAAGTCTTTGTGTTCTGCTCCCCCTCCCCCTCCTTTCTTGCACCCCTCCTTCCGCCAAAGTGAGAAACTTAGACTGAAAGCAGAAAAGTACAAATACATTAACAAAGCCCCACTCACTTGATAAAAAGGCCACGGTCTAGGCTTACATGTCAGGAATCTAAGGGAAGCTGGATCAATCCGGTGGGTCTGCGGACAAAAGATGATGAACCAGAAATTTCCCCCACCAGTGTGTAATATTTGATAGACTGTGCGGTTAAAGTGAAAAAGAAAGGCAGGTGAGAATTATTTTAACGTGTGTTATGGTGTTGTGTGGCTTTTTCTCTATTCCCCCTTCTCTATTCAAGCTTAAAACAGCGGCCTCATTATAGCTAGGTGCCCCTTCCCACCGTACCCTTACTTAAGCCCTGGGTGCACCACACACAGAGTCCTTTCCCTGGTCTTCTCATTCCCAGCAAATTAACTGAAGAGGGAACTGCAAAGGAACTTTGTGAGTAGTTCCATTTGGAAACTCAGGCCCTCCCTGGCATCTCTGAGGACTTGTTCTTAGACACTAGGTTAAAAAAAAAAATTAATAGCAAGCCTTAGGTATTTCGATTTGCCTTCATTATTATTTCTTTTTAAATTACAAAGAGGTCCCAAAGGCTCATTTTTCTGCCTTGCCCTATGCTTCTCGTATTAGGTACCACTCTAGCCACGTTTTCTGATCCTCCTCTCGGCCTTACAATCTACAAGTTTTACCTCCTTGCTTCCCACCAAGTCCCTGGGCCTGGACTTCTCAAGGCTTAAGGCTTCTGCCGGCCTGGAGCAGCTCTCCAAGGTTAGTTCAATGCCACTCTTCACCTTAACCAGATTTCAACTTTGCAGGAGAGAGCAATAGCAGCCCTGGGCTATTAACACACCACAGTTAATTCTCTGCGGCAACTTTTACTAGGTGGGACGTGTGGAAGGAGAAAACATCTGTAAACAGTGGGGCTCTTGAGGGTAGGGAGTGAGTTCTGACCTAGAGACCAGAACACATATAAAATATGTCAGAATTTCTGAGGACCAGTTCCGAGTTTAATTTTGGTGAAATAAGGAAAGGAAAGAGAAAGGGGGGTGGGGGGGCGGAGGGGGAGTTGGGAAGAAACAAAATGTTCCCCCAATTTAGCTTTCTTTCCCTGACCGTCATGGAGCAGATGGGAGTCAAACGGTGCTCCTCTTTGAGAAAGATTAGAGTAAAATGGACACTTCTGTCACTTTCAGGAGGCGGGACACAGAGAGGTGAAAATATACAAGACAATGGCCTCTGGCGCTGGAGGGCTCCCCTGGCGGGCTCCCCACCCTTTGCTCCCCACCCTCTCAGAACCCTCCTTACCTTTGTTGCTGGGATTTGATCTGACACACTGGATGCTCCTGGGCTAGGTTCTTTGAGAGGAAAAAGACCACGAGAATCAACCGGTCTCCTCCTGCACCTACTCTGAAGCCAAGAAGCATTACAATAAAATTTACAGCGCCTTTAACAACTCGCAAGTAAAGCATTAAAATTCTCTTAATTGAGAAAATATTGATTTTTTTTAAGTCTAGAAAAAGCGAAATCGTAACTTAGCTGCAAACTTCCAGGAGAAGACACAGTGTATTATGTCGCCGTATTATGGACCCACCCTTTATACCCATGCGACATCACATCTTTAATTGCGCTACTTTATGAAGTGATAAAGACAAAAGATAACCCGACTTAGGCAAATGCTTTAACAAAAAAGAAAAGAGAGGATCTAGATTAATTTCCTTTGGCAGTTATTTATAAAAGAATTGTCTCCTTTTTTTTTTTTTTTGAAGCAGAAAAAGAAAAATGCCCAAAGGGGAGGAAAGAAATAAAAAGAACGGAAAACCACAGACCAGTCTAAAAGCAACTCACATTAGCAAATCCGTTGATACTCTTTACCAATGGAGGAATGAAGCCAACACATTTAGAGAAAATGCATTCACAGGCAAAATTGCATCCTCCTTTAAACGAAACAAACCTGGGTCTATTTTCTTACTTTACTCCCCCGTCCTTTTGGGGGGGGAAAGAGGGGGCAGAATCCATTGGTGGACAGGGAAGGGAAACAAAATCAGGCTTTCTATGTTATTTCTGTATCGGTTTTTGGTATTATAGAGGAGTAAAGAAGTTTTTGTGTGGTGGTTTTTCATTGATCAGTCACTCTGAGCTAATGTAATTATCCTCATCAATAGGAGGCTGCAGAGAGAATCATTATGTGGGTGACATTGATAAATGATCGCCCAGGAACAGCCCTCTCGCGGGCAACCCCCACATCTGACCCTCCCACACACACAATGTAGTCATAGAAACACCTAGAGAACCTCGGGCACCGCCGGGGAAGGGGCAGGAGAGCGAAGAAAAGCCTCCAGCGGACGGGGTGGGGGCGGGGGCCAAGCGGGGCGGCCAGTCCCGTATCCAAGCCAGTTCTGGCGACAAAAACAGCCACGGGCAGGGATGGAGGAGGGCGTTGCAGGAAGGAGAATCCCCCTTCCCAGCGGCAAACCCTCGCACAGTTGCTCACAACAAAGTGAAAATCCGCCCTCCAGACGGACCCATTCCTCCTCACCTTTAGTACCTATGACCTCACTACCAACATCTGATGTGCGTGCTGAGACGTACGTCCAAAGGGGTTAAACAATGAGGTTACAAAACCTGTAGGCATCTCATTCTCACGAGTACCCCCCCATACACAATCCCATTCAAATAACCCCAAACAACAAACAAACCAAACCCACAAACCCTTCAGAACAAAGACAGCAGCTGGGCGACCCCCGCTTCGCCCCAGTCACAGCCTTCCCCCCAGTTATTGACTGGGCGACCCCTTCCTGTCTCTTCACCTCCTAACCCAGTGCCTCTGATTGTGAGATAATGGATTTTGCGATTGTTCCTGTCAGGGGGAAAAAAAAATCCCACCGAACCCCATGTTTTCATCTTTTGACTGTTTTATTTAAGCCAATGGGAAAGTATTAAGAACAGTAATTGATTCATAATGATCCATAAATCGATGTCGGAGAGCGGGGGGTTGGGGTGGAGGTATATGAGGAGTAAGGGGGGGGGTTTTGCTGTTTATTTATTTTATTTCTAAAGCTTCAACTAAAGTAGCTTTGACACTGTTGGGGCTGGAGGGGAGGAGCTGTTGGGCTCTGCTAGATCATCCATCATCGCTGTCACCCAGAGTCTGCCCCGAGGAGCCGTAGACGCAATCTCCCTTCTGTCTCTACACCGAAACTATTAATATTAAAACCTCGCTTCAAACGCTGCCCCGACGGTCTCCATTCTCATCACCATCTGACCGGCCTCCCCGTCAGACTCGCATTTCCCCTGCGCGGCTGCTTGCTCCCAGCCGGCCCCGACGGAGGGAGCTCCACGACCGCGCGCCACGCTCTGCCCTTAGCTGATTACAGCGACCGCCCCCCCCCCCCCCCGTCAATGTGAAGCAGATCTTTCTGCCACACACACACACACACACACACACACACACACACACACACACACACACACACACCGCACACGCACACGCAAAGGGAAGGCCAAGTGAGGGAGGGGGCAGCCCGCGCGGAGGGGAGAGTCTGCGCGCCGCCCCCGCCGCCCCCAGCACCTGCCTCCTCCCAGGCTCCAGCATTCACGTCCGCACCGACCCTGCAGGAGACTGTGGCTTCGAGGCCAGGGCCACTGGGCACATCCAGACACCCAGACACCGTCCCTTCTCACACAGTGCCAACCTGCAGCGGAGGTCCAGGCTCCTTATCAAATTTGCTGGCCTGAAAGACTAACGGGGAACTTGTGGAGGATCCCTATCCAGTCCCTTTGAAGGAAGGTCCCTCCTCTGACAGCTGCTAGAGATATTAGCCACATCTCCCTCCCCAAATCTGCTCTGGGTCAACAGGCCCACAGGGGCGGGAGGGGGCTAGGAGGCCAGGAAGATCCTGATGGACTCTTCTCGGCAAATCTAACCAGGTTGAGCTGGGGACAGTGGGGGACGCTGACCTGGGGGGCGAGGGGAGGGGTGGAGGGAAGACTTAGGCATTCCTGGTCTTCTCTGTCTTTTTTCCTTTAAAATGTGCTTCTTGCTCAATTCCCAACCCTTAACAGATGGCGACTGCAGTTCTCTTAGAATTTCTTAAAGAAAGGGAAACCTTTGGAATTTATTTCTGCTTTTGCTTTTCCATATAAATAAAAAAGTGTTTTTATATTACTCTTGTTTTGGAGAACATAAGCAATTTTATTCAGACTACAGTATTTCCTTTAACACTATATGGTTGTCAAAACACCATTCCCAGTTTCTTTGCTTTTGACAGCTGAGTCTTTCTTAAATATACCCAAATCGGAACTCTTTATACTAAATAGTAAACCCGAGATAGGAGCAAGTGCCTTCCGAGGTGGTATAAAAAAAGCGTTCTAAAAATTGGACGACTCTACCACCTCTTAGCCTGTTGGGGGGAGGGGAGCAAGGAAGTGCAAACAAATATTATTACAATTGTTATTCATCTCCAAGTACTTGAGAGGGTTAGGTTAACATGATAGGATGTGAAATTAAAGAAACTAAACCTGAAATGATTTTATCCATTAAAACCAATGGTAGAGAGTGCCGGGATCTCAACTTTGATGAAATAACTTAATACTAACTTCACCAAACACTTTCAAAGCCTGAGCCAACTGCCAACTCAACTCTTCAAGCATTTACTTTACTGAAGGGAAAGGAATAAAAACTTTGCCCCCAATTTTTTCCAGCCGATGTGAGAATTAATTTATAAACGGCGAACTTGTCAAAATTTACTTAAAACATTTAAAGTAAAAATTTACAACTATTTAAATTTTGCAAAAAGAGTCCTTGTGAAATGGGATAACAAAAATGAGAAGCAAGCACTCTCTTTTCCAAGGGGCACAGAATTTCTCCATTAACTTCAGCTTCTATCTGAAGTGTTATTTCTTTGTTTAAATAGAAGACTATCAACTAAACCAATAGATATACTTATAAAAATTCTACCTAAAAATACAAAACAATAGTTTATCTCCTTGTTCCTTTGTATAAAATTCTATTGCTTTTTTTTTTTTTTTTTTTTTTTTACAGAAGGGAGATGGACGATACAAAATAAGACACGAACTTGGGTTTCTGAGATAATGAACTGTTTTCCTCTCAGGCAAACATCACACAACTAAACTAAAGCTTCTGATATTATCCCTTCAAAGTTTGGATGTTACAGAGTTCCAGGATAGAATATTTATTTGAAAAATTGAAAGGGCATGCAAATACCTCACACCTTTTTTTAACTTTGAGCACATTAGCAGCCATTGTTTGTGCAGTATCAGCAAGCTAATGACAGAGCTTTTCAGGAATGCTGCAGGAAATTTTGAAAATGGCATTACATTTTTGCCTGCTTTGTTGTTGTTTTGGAAAAAAATTCTAGTGGCCAAACCATCACAGTAGCATGCATGCACATGGAGTTGTCTGAAATAAAACTATTTATGTTAACTATTAATATTAAGTAATCTCTTCAACTCAGGATTTCAAACTCCATAGAAGTTGTTTACTCATCTACGAACATCTATATGTAAATCTTAATCTACATATTCAACAGCATTTTAGTAAGTAAGACAGAGAAAAAACACAGGCAGATGAATTATCTTTGAGCACAGACGTTAGTTATTTCTTATGATGTAAAATTAACCCTGAAAAAGCCCTTTATTCTGGCAGAGCATGAACATGAAAAGCTTTATCTGAAAGTTTTTGTTTGTTTAATTTAACATCATGCATCTAGAAAGGAGACAGGACGTGTTGATCTTTCAACCTGGTTTATAACACACACACACACACACACACACACACAAATATTCATACCTTTAGAAGTTTTCTGCTGGTAGAACTTATAGGCCAGATATATACTGAAAGCCTACAGATGGTTACCTTAAAAAATTGTTGGTAAATTAAATTTCAAATATACTCGATTCCCGGGGGGCAAAACCATCACCTACTTTCAACCCCATATATATACTAGGCACTGTGCAACCTTACCTTAAAACTATTAAAAACACAAAAGCCTAACAAAAAATCAAAAATGAAATATTTATTACCGCATTTTGTGACTTAACACCTTTTTTTTTTAACATAACGTCACAGTCCTCATACAAGTATTTTAATGTAAATTTGACAAAGCTTAAAGGTAACAGCATTTTCTTCTAGTGAGGAACACGTGCTGAGAAAAGAAGAATTCATGGACATACAATACCAATTCCACAGCAGATCTGATACTAGCAAAAACATTCTTTTTTTTTTCAATTGAGGTAAACACATAGAATATCTAACATGAAACAATTAATAGACCGAACTCTGTACGAAGTTTGTTACAGTATTCTCTTACTCCTTTTTATCCCCCAAGCTTTGAGTTTCGGATAAAGTCCTAGTTATGGTGCTATGACCATTAATAACTTTTCTGTGTGTGTTGAGGAAAGCTGCCCAACTTAAGATTGTTTTGTCCACAGCCAAGGCTTGGAACTCCTGGAAGAAGCTCCTGTTCTGTCTTTAAATCTTCATTGGCAAGCTCTTTGAAGAAGAGTCCCCCCAAATAATAATAAGAATTGGCTTATGAAGCACAAACTATAAAGATCTGTTTGAAACTAAATGACACATTTATGGAGGAACAAAGGCCGGGCATGAAAACACATTCTTGAAGCCGGAGTCTGAAGGATGAGGTTCAGCCAAAACCATTCACCATGGTCTCCAGCGTGGTTCTTTTCTCATTGGCCCAACAGGTTTAAAATATACCACAGTCTCTCCTGGATAGTGAATTCACTGATGAACCAAAACAGTCATTCTTTTGGGAACAACACACATAGTGTGGAAAACAAGGATATATTTTTTTTTCTCTTCTAAAACTATTTGAGGCAACGTAACGGAGTGATCAACAGAAATGTACAAGTTTAACTTAGTTCCTATGTTTATACTACAGTAGT
>PVHT020001751.1:704749-852342 GCA_004024745.2 Catagonus wagneri
AAGTTTTCCCCGTGAAAACGTCTATCAATTTGCAATTGTGCTTCTGCCTCTTAGAAGATGTCGAAATCTTGT
Source organism: Catagonus wagneri (assembly GCA_004024745.2). NCBI lineage: Eukaryota > Metazoa > Chordata > Mammalia > Artiodactyla > Tayassuidae > Catagonus > Catagonus wagneri. The sequence goes on from PVHT020001751.1 coordinate 704,822, forward strand.
TAAAGTTCGCAGGCTGCAAGATTTCTTTTCCCCCCTCTCCCTAAACTCCCCATGGTAGGGAGACCCAGCTTCCCCTTGCAGCTGGTCATAAATGGAGACCAGGCTCTGGCACTCTGCTTTCACAAGGTATTGTTAGGTCAGCAAAGCCATCAATTAGGCTGTCTGAAGTTTTATCACCAACACAGCAGTAATAAGTGCTGGCCAGAAAGACTTCTGCTCTTAGGCAACTCCTGCAGTTTAAGCCTGTAAAGTTAGGGGTCATTTGGAGGTCAGTGCCAGCTGGGGGCGGCCTTTCCAGTCTAAGCTGGGACACCCAGGGCAGGGATAAGGTAACTGGCAACCATAAACCCAGCCACCTTTCAACCCACTAGAAAGACAGAGCCTCAGGTACACATGGTTGATATTAGAGCCCAAGAAACGTTTTCAAATCAGGTGGTGGCTGAATCACAGGAATGTAAAGGAGAAGCAGTTATTTCGTCTGGAAGCCTGGATCTAATTTTGTTGGAAATCCAAAAATAAGTGCCTACTTCATGTTACTTTAATGTTTAATAATGCCCATCAAATATTCATGTACAAACAGAGTAAGATGATAAGAAATCTCCTTAATTTCTCCAAATTTAATAAAAACAAAACAATTTTCTACTATTTGCGAGTTACCCCGTCCCTGTGCATTTAATGTCATGCATTCCCCATGCACTTGAACTGATGCACAGGATTCACTGGCTTCATTTTTTGGGGGAGTGGAGGGACACAGAAAGAGGGGGTTGCCTAAGCTATATGTATCTACCCATTGATGACATTTCCCAGTATTTCCAGTTTCAAATCTTAAGTGCTGGGGGGATGTAATGATTACTGAGTCCACATGCGGTCACAGGCAGGAACTGAAAACTCATTCTTTGAAATCAGCCAGGAAGATGCTAGCGTGTGTTGGCAGCTTTGCCATCCTATGGAGCTGAAGTCCCTTCTGCCGAGGACAGAGGCCCACACCCATTCGGGCTTCCTGTGAGCGTTCCAGTGGGAACACAATTAGACCGAAGAAAAACAGCTCCACACCAAAGGAGTCTTTCGCATATGGGGTCTATCTGGCAAACAGTGTTTCTTGACCGCTTGAGAAAGTGTAGCTCAGGTTATCAAAAATGTCACCCTCCCTCAGCTTTGGGCAAGGAAGTGACAGGTGGGGAGAGGTGATAACACAAGGAGCGTGGAAGCTGCATATTGATTCCCATCTGGGAGCTTAAGCGTTGCTGAGGAATAGCCAGCCAGAGAGATCACAGAGCCTTCCAGAAGTATCCCTCAAACCAGAGAAGGAAATGAGTCACCTACCCCCCACCCCCTTGCTCTGAATGGGACCAAGGAGGACTGACCTGAGATTTCCACCCCCAGAACTCTTTTCATCAGCTCGTCTTAAGACCAGTTGAGATGCTCAGGAGAAACCCTTCCTCTGCTCCTTGAAGTTTCTAATGGAGGACACACATGGCAGGGGTTTCACCTCTTTTTACGTGCTACTAATCCTGGTTTTGTTTTTTCCTATAGGCCAACTCTTTAGGTAAAACGAATTGCTATTTTTTCCCTTTTTATTTTCACCCTTTTACTCTTTTATTATTTACATCTGGAGGTTGTTCCCTTATTTATGTCTTTCTCTCCAGTTCCCCCAAACACTCCCTTCCTCGCAGAGCTGCAAGGCATCATGGGCCTCAGTTCTCAGCAGGAGAACTCCACACTGTCTTCAAACAAATAATTACGGGGAAGGTTAGAGGTTCACTCAAAGGTCATTTCTTTGGATACTCGTCAGAATGTTTACATTAGTAAAAACGGGGTCCGATCAAAAGGTTGTTCAATGGGGGAGCCACAACAATGCAGAACATTAAAAAAGCATTCTGTGTGCTTGCAGGTCTTTTATAGAAGCGCTGAACTTGGAAATGCCACTCCAGTATTACATTTTCAGCTAGTTACCATGGCATGGACTGGATGTTCACTAGCAGTTATGGCGATGGCCTTTCTTTGCCCAGTTCTACTGAACAAATAGGCAAGGAAGCATCCGAAGGTTTTCGCTAGATCCTTTTTTTACAAGGGGTCGCAGAGAGCTTGGTTTTTCAACTAGTGCCCCATTTAGCCTCTCTGAATTGTTGTTCTCAAACAATAGGTCTGATCCATACTGCTCGATCTTGCCAGATTCCTGATTCGACCACATTCTTTCAAATCACACAGTAATTTTTAAGACATATGGGAGCCAATCTTCCAGAATCTCTTAACATACAACTCCTGCAAATTGTCAACTCTCCTCATCTTGGGACCTCTCATAAACACCATAGATGTTATTATTAAAATAAACAATGAATGAATTGACTATCAGAACACTTTTAACACTTCGAAATGGCAATCACCCCACTGTGTCGATGACCCACTGGCCACTCTTAGAAAACACGTCCATGCACATAAAATGAAGCCATTTAATTATAGATTTTAAAAAAATCAAACTAGGAGTAATTTTTATTTGTCTAGTGTTAGTAATGTGAAATTTCCAAATATGATCTTTCCCCCAAATTACATGACATGAAAATTTTTTCCACTTCCTCTGATCTCTATATTAAAATGAAGCTATTCAACGCTCAAGCAGTAAACGGAATATTAAGTTTTGATCCTACTTAAAATTTGAAGAAGCTAACTCGAAAACGGACCGATCTTCAATCTTCCAAGGCCCAAGCTCCATTCATATGAAAAAAATGCAACTCACAGGTTCAAAGACAAAAGACATTTTAAGAAGGCTCCAAGGGTTTCTTGGATATTAAATGGGTCTTACAAAATAACATTTTGATGAGTTAAGTGTAAACGAATCAGACACATATGGATTAAGTTATCCTTGAATTTCACGCGGGTTTAAAAAATTAGGGGAAAAGAGGGTGCTGGCAAAAACATTTTGGACTTTGCCAAACCCAAAACATTTGAAATATTGCTGAAGACATCCAACTAACCAAAATGCAGCAAGCTGCACCCAACTTTAATGAAAACCCCCACAAGTTATTTCCAATCCAAAGACTGTTAAGTTTTTCATTTGTATCTGATATTAAAAAATTCTCGAAGTTGTAATGTCATCCCAGAATGATTTTGAAGTTGAGGACATATAATGCACTTTTCTGCTGGTACAGACTATTTAACCCCAAATCACAAAGTCTCTTAAATGATATTAAATGACTCTTAAAAACATTCTGAGGTTCGCACAACTTGTGTGTAAAATGTGCCATACATGACAACTGCCATAAATAAAATGTGCTAGTAAGCCTAGTGCCTTATCCAGATTTCACTTAAAAAAATTTTTTTTTCATTAGCCTCATTGTGACTTTTTTAAGAGCTAGAGATAATTCCATTAGTGCCTCCTTAGGGAATAAATACCCTAAAGCGAACTAGTTCCATTGATTTATATTGAACACAAAGTTAGTATCCAGGCTCACACAGAAGCTCTGGAGAGACTCTGCTAAGACTATCTACTTTCTCACTGATGTCACTAAAATAGAAAATGCATTAGTACGTGTGATCCTTAAAAATTATATACTTAGATGGTTAGCTTAAAAATAACTTAATTATAGAAAAAAAAATTCAATGACTTTCCAAGAATCATGAGGCCTTTTTGAGGCAACTCAGAGGGAGAAAAAAGTGTATGTTAAAAAGAATAAACCCAGGAAAGAAAAATATCATTGAAATCTCATCTTGCTGTCTGACTGAAGAGGGAAACCTCTCCCTATTTCCACCTTAAGCCCTCATGAAAGGGCCAGACTTTTGTGCAATTGGGATCTGACCATTGCGATTCTTCTTTTAAAGTTTTCACTCCAAAGCATATTTCAGATGGACAGAAGTAGGATGAAGTGTCAGTCCTGATGGTTGGCTGATTCCTTCTCCTTTCTCCCCCATCCTTTTAAAATGGTAGGTAAATTCCCCTTTTTGGTTCACTAACTTCACACTGTACCTGGTAACCCACTCCTTTCCACAGCATTCCTTCTGTTAGAAAGTGCAGGCCTTCATGGAGTCACCTGGAAAGATGTCAGTCCTGAGCCCTCTAAGAAGGAATCAAGAATTCCAGGCACTGAAGCTTTTGCATGTTCCAGTCTGGTCAAAGAAGGGGGCTGAATAGCTGAAGGGGGATCAGGTCAATTTGGAAGAGGCAGCTTGGTGACTTAGGAATCTGTTAAAAAATGAAAAAACCTGTTTCTCCACCTTCCCCAGCCATGGGACTATCAGGAAGGTGCTTATTCACAAAGTTTGCTGCTGGCTGATATCAGCAACCAAGAGGCCTAAACAGTGGTGAGTCAAATTATCAAGTTTCTTTGTTTTATTCTTAGTACGCAAAGAAAGCAGATCTTTTTCTGTGCTACGGTTATGGCTAAGAGGGGGTTTTCTCAGTGAGAAATGTTAAAAAGCTTGAATCAGTGAATTAAACAGGTTTAATGCCTTTGAATGTGTCCTTGGACACAGGAATGATTGAGTCCTGTCTCAAACACACGTTTTTCACCAAAGGCCAGACAATGGGTCTTTTCTCAGAAAACTATGAGCAAAGTAAGGTAAATGAATGAGATTCACAGGCTTCTTAGGGACACATTCATGGTTCATAATTAATTTCCCTGAGCTACAGCTTAATTTATAATTTGATAGATACTAGATTGGTCTACAGCTCTCAAAACACCATGAACTAATACTTCTACAGTTATAGTATGAAAACATGATATTCATCTGGAACCACACACTTTTTATAGCTTTATGAATATGCCTTGAGCAGTGGAGTGTTCATGTCGACATGAAAAGCCTTGGGTAAAATTATCAAGTAGGTGATGCTTATCTTTTGGTGACCATCACTGAGTTCTTCCAATCTTCTTTCTTATATCTAATTGCTCCCTTGGGTTAGTAGGGCTCACATGGGTTCTTTACTAAAGTACCCTACTTCGAGTAAACCCTTCTCGGTTACTGTTTCATATTCCAGACTTCTCTGTAGAGCCAAAGGATGAAGAACAGGGGCTCATATTTTCTGCCCGATCCTTTCTGTATCACCTAGGGCAAATCCACAGACTTGCCTGACTCTGATTCCTATCTATAAACTGGGACAATAGTTGGGCCTAGGTTGTTCTGAGGATTGAGGGAGCTATTGCATGTAAAATCCTTGTGCTACAGTACCTGGCACCTAGGAAGGGCTCGTTAAATGTGAGTTCACATGCAAAATGCCTCTATCCCATGTACCATCCTAAAGAGATCTGTTCTTTTACAGGTAATAATTAAGACTAGGTGGGTGACTATGAAACAAATTCATGCCAAGTTGATAAGAAGGTAATAATGTGTTGTATACCTACGGATAGCATGTGTCCAGGTAATAGGGTCTTTCCAGAGATTACAGCTAATCCAAGTGGCTAACGCCATGGTGGAGATTTTAGATACTGGAGTAGGAACCTGCTTCAGGGAGGTGGGGGGCCGGTAGCGGGTAGTGGGGGAACTATTGTGGAATCACTCTCTTATTGGTTCTCCAGATCCTTGCAACCCCGTGTCCCACTGACCAGCCACATCACATCATCTCAAGCTCATTAGGCCTGTGGCAATACAGTCGACCCCACCCTGGCACCAGTGGATCTGCATCAGTATTGGGAAAGATTTCCAGGTGACACAGGCACATTTAAGTTTGAGACGTCCTGCTCTTGATCATGTACCAAATACGCCATCTTAGTACTCTTACTAAAAATAGAAACCTGCAAAGATCTCATTGTAATCCAGAACCTCAGCGGTGAAAAGACACATATAATCTTCCCTAGTAGATCTAAACAACCCTTTCATCACTTGCCTCAGGCCACAAATAATTTATAATAATTTAATTCATTGTACTCCATTGATACTTCATAAAGGAAAAGCTGAGCCAATAAAAGTTTTTCTTTGTGTGGAAAATGTTCTCTCAGGAATGGATACAAGGAAAATGGTAGATTTCTGTTTTTATTTCATGTAATTCCTCATTGCTTGAGTTTTTAATAAGTATGATTATTTTTATGATTAAAAAAATTTTTTTAGAGAAAGCAACCTGAAGAATTTGGCATCTTATTCGACTAAGGTTTACATGACAAATAGTAAAGACTTTCTAGTAAAAGTACTTGAGAAATTCCTCCAAGATAGGGTTTTTTTTTTGCTTTTTAGGGCTGCACCTGTGGCATATAGAAATTCCTAGGCTAGGGGTTGAATTGGAGCTGCAGCTGCCGGCCTATGCCACAGCTACGGCAACACCAGATCTGAGCTGAGTCTGCAACCTATGCCATAGAGCTTGTGGCAACACCGAATCCTTAAACCACTGAGCAAGATCAAGGATGGACCTGCATCCTCATGGATACTAATCAGGTTCATTACCTCTGAGCTGCAAGAGGAACTCTGGGAAATTATCTCTTATTTTCTTGGTAAGACTGAGCAACGATCAATACTATTCCAGAAGTATAATCACACCCTATGGCACGTTACAAAACATCCCACCAGGGTATGATTCTGAAGCACTGTTACCCTTCCAGAATGCCATCAGACTATTCATATGTGGCTATTTATCATGCACTATTATAAAAGTGATCTTTCAAAGCTATCTGAGGAGTTCCCATTGTGGCTCAGCAGTAACAAGCCCAACTAGTTTCCATGAGGATGCGGGTTCGTCCCTGGGTCTTGTTCAGTGGGTTAAGGATCCCGTGTTGCTGTGGCTGTGGCGTAGGCCAGCAGCTACATCTCTGATTTGACCCTGAGACAGAACTTCCACAGGCCTTGGGTGCGGCCCTGGGAAAAAAAAAAAAGACAAAGCTACTTGAAGGCCATGGAGAAGAAAAAGAAAATATGCGAACTTCCTTAGCTCTTCTTATCTAAGATCTATCCTCTTAAAGATAAAATACTAAGTCAACAGACATAAGTTGTAGTATATTACCTCATCCTGTACATGATTTATTGCAGATGAAAATCAACGAGAAACAGAATTACTTTGAAAGTTTTACTACTGACGTTAAAATTCCAGATCTGTATACCTCCATTCCTAATAATGCTTCTGAAAACAATCCTTTGCAAACATGGAAAATATATCTACAACTTTATTTGGCTCTATCAACATAAAAAGCAGGAGTGATCATTTTCAAAATTACCAATTATCAAATACCCGTTTGCCTACCTGAACACTGCAGCCTGACTGGGCTTTGAAAAATCAACCAATCACTCGATAATCATCTACACACATTTTAGCCAATTCTCCTCATGTTCCTGATCACTTACTAATTCATGCTAACAGGGAAGATCCCGACAAATCTAGTATCGCTTTAGTTTTCTTGATCAGCTTTGACTGGCGTATTAATTCTCTATCCTGCTTCCCAGGATGGAAGCCACCTAAGCAGTAACTTGACAAAAATGCACCAAGCTGTTTAGCAATTATGTATTAGCTACTTTTGAGGAGATCAAGGTGCACTCGCATGCCCTGTGCTATGGATATCTCTCTGATTAGCTTGTCATCTGCGCGGAAGAAGATGTAGGCAGATTCTCCCATATAGTCTAGCAGGCCAGCTGTTAGCTGCCTGTCAAGCCCTCAAGTGGACAAGTAGTCCAGGAGCAAAAATGTCACTGCTTTGATCTGGCAAGGAGCAGCTGCTGATTTATAGAGTAGGACTTTGTTCTTCCGTTCTATTTTACTTTCTTTCCTAAGGCAGAACCACAAAATCCAGGAGAAAAAAAAAGTGCCGTTCCCAGCAACATCAACAAGCTCTGACAACTGCAACAGGGTTTTTCTTGGCCCGAACAAAGCTCTCAGGCATCTCCTTTGACGCTCACCTTTCCCCCTCCTCGCCACCCCCCCTTCCCCACCATTTTTTGCAATGCGGTAGTTATTGTTTAATTCAGCTTCTGTAAATGGAATGGACTGTGGCCAGCAAGCCTGGGGCATAAACACACCTGTATGAAAGGAGCCTTATTGTAGCAACCATCTACAAGCAAGCTCGCATGAACCATGCGTTCCTGAGTTCAGAAAGAATGCTCCATTTTCCCTGACAGCAAATTTTACACTAAGTGAATTTCTACTTTCGGTGCCACCAACCTATGATGACCACATTTGATCTGTTTCCCCTTCTATGGCATTACACGCTTTAAATCCAAGAGAAAAAGGAATTCGGCTTTTTTTAAATCTGTGAGCAAAGAGATCCATCAAAAATGTTTATTCACTGTCTACAATATCAGTCATTAAACCCTGAATTAAACAACATCCAGAAAGGCATTCACGAATGCAGTATCAAAGATGACATAATGTTGATTTCGTTACCACTGATTTATACTGACACAGGCTTCCCTGAGTAATATATAAGGGGAAAAAAATCAACAACAAAATCTCCATACGCCATATGCATCGCCTTGCTAAGAATTAAACTGGTTTCAAATGCATGATCCTGTTCTCAGTGGATATAGCCGTCACGTCAGAGATGCTGTGCCAGCCAAGTGGAGCACGAAACAATGTGGCCTCGGGATAAACTGTGAGACGTCATTAGCCATAAGCATACATGTACACACACAAATACATGTATGTCTATGTATGTGCGTGCCCGTGCACGCGCACACACACACACACACACACACCAGGAAATACAACTTTGCAGAGATCAACACCTTGGCTAAGTTTTCTGTACTGTTGCTGGAAGAGTAAGAAGAGTTATCAACTCTAGGACATTGAGACACATAACCACATGGTCAAGGACAGGAATTTGGGTATGGTGGGGATGCTGAAAACGAAGGAGGAAAGAACGTTGCTAAAAATCCTAGCTTTTCCACCATCATGCCACGTGCTAGCATTTGCTCTCTCCTCCCCTCTTCTCACTTTCCAGAGCAAGCAGACATTTTTCTCAGCCTCATTTCTGGCTTTCTCCTTGGTTCCCTTTTGGTCAAGTCAAAAGTTATGCAGCACCCAACTCCTAGCAGATGCTTTCTCTGGGATAGATTGTATATGCATCCCAGTGAAAGACTGCGTTCTGCCGGGGAAAGGCTAGTGGGGAGGAAGGACAAGCAAGGCATAGAGAAGCCGGGATTGTTTAAGGCCCATTTCCATCCCTTTTCAGTCCTAAGAGACTGAGCATGAATACTTTTTAAGGTCCGAGGTCATCTCTACATGTGTCATATACTGATGAATCTTCCACACTGCATACCTATCAAAAGACAAGCTGAATGACAAAATATGATGAGGTCATATATACTAAGAAATTATATCTAACATGTAAATGCATATCTAATATGTAAAGATACGACTCTCTCTGGGTCCACGTATATATATTTAAACTTTTGAAAATGCATTTCACACCTTTCAAGATTTTTATGCTTCACAATCACAGAAATCAATGGAAAAGTACAATTTGGGAATAAGTAATACTTACAAACCAACGCAGTCCACATGCAGTAAAGAAGTATGAGGGGGTCAATTAGAGAAGTTAGATGGAGGTTAATCACCTGATTCTCGGTGGAGGGAAGTTGGCAGATTAAAAGAGTATAAAATATAGGGAAGAAAGGAAATAAGGAAATGGCAAATGTGAAGACATTGAGGCAGACCAGGGCCCACCGTGTGCAACAGAATTCAGACAGGCTCCTGGTTTGGGGCTGGCAAAAAGGGCTAGAATTAACAAAACATGGTGGTGGAGGGGATTTTATTATTCCTGCGTTACTGAGGTGAAATTGTATATAACTCTGTGTACACTTGATATGTAACACTGTGTAAGTTTAAGGTATAGAACGTGTTGACAAATGTATGTATTATTACAAAATGCTTAGCACTATAGCATTAGCTATCACCTCTACCACATCACGTAATCACCATTACTTTTCCGTGGCGGGAACATGTAAGATCTAGTCTCTTAGCAACTTTCAAGTACATAATACTTGTGAACTATCATCACTATGTTATGAGTCAGATTCCAGAACTCATCCATCTTCTAAGTGGAAGTCTGTACCTTTTGATTAACATCTCTCCACTTCTCCAACGTGGGTGAAGGTTCTTGAGTGACAAAACTGAATCTCTGAAGTTCCTGAAGAGTGGAGTGATAAAATATGGCGCTTGAGGAAGATCTATTCCAAGAGTGATGTGTGAGTTGATGAGAAGCTAGAAGCTGAAAGGTTGAAAGCTATTATAACCCCAGCGAAAGAGGGAAACAAAGTGAACTCAGGCTAAGGTGGTAGAAATACAAAAGAAATGGGAGAACTGCTGATGATTTGTGCATGGATGGCAAAGAAGAGATACAAATGTAATAGGTGGCAAGTATGAGGATCTATAGATCCTCATAGATCCCTGAGGGTCTGCGTCTGAGGTGCTATAGTATATAGTTGATGAAAGCCAGAAATTGGGAAGGGATTCCGACTTTTTATGGTGAGGAGAAGCAAACTCAGCTCCCCAAATACTACCTCTGAGTTGACAGTGGGACTTTCAGGCTGAGAAGGTCGGGAGACCACTCAAGATAAAGGACAAAAGAAGAGTAAATACTAGAAAGATGCGGCTTTAAATTTAAAATCCTCTCATCTCTTCAAAACTCCAAAACCATTTGAAGAATCCAGACTGTGGTCACAAATATAATAAACTACCTAACTCCTAGAAAATTACTTCTTTTTCACATATCCTCCAAAATTTTACAAAGTCCTTTATCTAATAATGGTTGACCTAATCAGTGGTCAGCAAAAACCTTTGTTTCTATTAGGTCCAGTTTGCTTTCTCTTTTAATTCTGAGACAACGTGTGTGACTGGATTTGGGAGCCAATGGTAAAAACATACTTGGCACACTGTGTACTGCCACACAGGTTGTGTCCCACTTCATATCTAACGGAATTTATGAAAGAGCTTTAAAAATTGAGGACAGGGAAAAATATACAGGAGTCTGTATGTTTTTAAGCAACAGCATAAGGCCATCAAGGGTGGGTTTTTTCCAGGTAGTGACAACTAATTTAGAAGAGGATTGATAGGACCAAGTGTTACATTGAAAAGGGACTCCATTAAGTGTGATGGCTTCCAAATTGTGTCCTCCTTTCCAACCGTATTTTTCTTTTCAAATGGGCTGTTAGAGTGAAAAATATAGCACTTCACCCAAAATGGTGTGGAAACAAATGGTTCTCAAGTCTTTATTCTTCAACTCCCGGCCAAACCACACCAGCACCAGCAATCTGAAGCCACTTGGAGTTGGGAGGGAAGAGGCTATGCATGAGAATGTCTCTGTGGCCCTTTCATTTGTCCGTGGGGCTCCTTTTTCTAAAGCAGCAGGGGAGACCTTAGAGACTAGCGTGGCATGCCAGAAGGGTCTGGATGGGCCAGCCTCTTATCCTTCTTCCAACTCTCCCGCTGGTTTCAAAGAAAGGCTATGGCAGAAGACACATGCAGAAGGTGGCAACATTCTTAGGGCCTTTATCAATACCACTGCTTTCTTTAAATTGGAGCTTGGTCTCTTGTTTGAGAGGCTGAGATTTTAGCACTTTTAAAGGGAACCATAAGTGAGAAATTTCCTAGGTGTTAAGCTTTAGAGTGGCTTCAACCCAAAGTACGAAAGAAAAAAAAAAAAAAGGAGAGAGAGAGATTAAAACACAGTAAGTCAAGTAATATTAAGAGAAAGATCCAGCAAACAAAATATCATAAATACACATACATGTTAACGGTCTTTCCTTTTAAACCCAATGCCCTTTAACCAGATTATACTGGCATCTAGTATAGGTGCCAAAGGGGAAAAAAAAATCCCTAAAGATCTAAAAAGACATTAAAGTCACTTTAAATAAACTATAGTTTTAACAGCTATATATCTAACAATAATCTTTTTAATATTATTATGAAAACATGATGTTAAGAAGCAAAAAACATTTATTCATGAACATATGACTTAATGTCCTCACGTTTATGATGTTCACACATCAAAGACCAGATTCCAAATAAAATTTCTTGACTGCCTTTCCTTAATAACAAATTAAACCTCTTTCACTTTGATTTGACAGCTGGGTAGCATTCTGTATCTTCTCCAGAGATGTTATATGAAGTCTTTCCAATGTGACGATATTATTACCCACAAAAATTTTAGCATCATCCCGTAATCATAAAAGACATAAAATATATCTTTATAAATCACAAGAGACTTAGCAAACCAGTAGTTATGCCACATCTGCTTTAGTCCTTAAATATATTAGCTTTAGAGAGTTAGTAGGTGGATTTTTTTCCTCCCGATTTGCAGAGAAATAAAGACATCAACCCTGGATTCCAATATTCCACACGAAGCTACAGTCTCCAATAGACAAAGAAGCAAACACTTTGTAGTGCAATTTGAAAGCATTTTTGGTGTCTATTCATATTTCACACCCAACAGAATTTCCTAAAGTGGCTTAACTATTTGAAATAGCATCTGAATTATTTCCATTTTCACAGTAAAGATAAAGTAATAGCACCATCTACCAAAAATTACTTAATTTAGAAATTGGTTTAAATGCTGTACAGTAATGTACATCTGAACAAAACACAATCAATAACTATAAAATCAATGTGCTAACTAACTAGGAACACACTACTTCTTCAGTCTGGGATGGCCTTTCTCCCATGGTTATCTGGTCAACACACCCTTCGAAACTCTTATCAGAAAACACCTCTTTGCGATAACTTCCCTGATTCCACAGTTTAAGTAAGAATCACTTCCTGAGTCTGCAGCACCTAGCTGAGACGCAGCACAGCCTTTATTCAATACTATAATCACAATTTACTTGCCTAGCTTCCCACCAGGTAGCCCAAGAGAGCAGGACCACGTCTTAATTCTGTTATTGAAACTATCGAGCATGTAATAATACATCCTCAATAAAATGTACGGCGAGTGAATAACTTACTGAATAACGACTGAAGGAAACCCAGCTTTCTTTTTCATCTTGGGAATAATGTAGAACTGAGAATGGAAGAGCCCATAGGATTTTCTTGTTCTCATTTTGCAAGTGGCTGAATAGCTGAATCTCTGAGGAAATGATTTTTCCCTAGAATGGGGCAGACTAAAATGGGAAATAACTCTTGCTTCCTGGCTCTGTGTAGTTATCTCTGCACACAGAAACAACTTAAGATACAGACTGGAGGCATCGGTTTAAAGGTGTGAATCCATCTGAGCATTGGCAATCAACACCAGGCAAATCTTGTGTATAGGGGTAAAGGAAGAGCAGGACTTGACTTGGCAGAAAGTGGGCATCAGACTTTTCTGGGCTGGGGAACACATGCCACGGTTACACTGGGGCATGGTTAAGTTCAGCTGACTTGAGAAGAGAGAATAAACAGAGAGTAACAGGAATGGAGGTCAGTGAAGTATTATGGTGTGTGTGTATTTTCGGACACAGGGATAGTGAGTCAAAAGTGAGAGGAAGATCTGAGAGATGGAGGAAGGAAAGAGGAGGATAAAACTTTGTTTCTCTTTCTTTTCTTCCTTCCTTTTTTTCTTCCCTTCTTCCTTCCTTTCCCTTTCTCTCTTCCTTTCTTTTTCCTTCCTTCCTCCCTTCCCTCCTTCCTTCCTCCCTTCCCTCCTTCCTTCCTCCCTTCTTTCTCTCTTTTTTTTAACTGCTGCACTTGTGGCATATGAAAGTTCCTGGGCTAGGGGTTGAATCGAAGCTGCAGCCGCCAGCCTACACCACAGCCACAGCAACTCCAGATCTGAGCCACATCTGCAACCTACACCACAGCTCACGGCAATGCTGGATCCTTAACCCACTGAGTGAGTCCCGGGATCAAACCAGCATCCTCATGGATACTAGTAGGGTTCATTACTGCTGAGCCACCATGGGAACTCCCTATGTTGAGTTCTTAACCCACTACGCCACAACAGGAAGCCCCCGAAAACTTTCATAAAGTATTTTTTCTCATTATATCTTTCTAAGGAAGTTTTCCTCAAATTGGGCTGTGAAGGACACCGGTGTCAACAGGTGTTGCTCCAAAATAAAGACGGTACATGGAGCTGTGGTAGGGAAACAACACTAAGCGAAACAAAGATGTGTTCTTTGCTGCAGTTGATGTCACAGCCTTTAGCAGACGAAACTATATTGTGCATCTCTCAGAAGAAACAATGGTACCAACCACTTCTTCAGTTCTTAAGATTTTGAGGGGCACTAGGGTTCAGATGATTTGAAAAAGAAAATGAAGTGTTTTGTCTTTAACCAAAATTGTATTGTTAAGCCATTTATCAATATGAAAAATAGGATTTCCATGTTCCTACTTCCCCAAATCAGACTCAGAGATAGAGAACCATTTGCGGGGCTCTTTTTTCACATCTCACCTGTTCATCAGCCCACCTCCCAAGATTATTATAAAGCCTGACTACTCCATTGCCCTTTGACCTGCAAAAATGCTCAGGCTGCATATATTCTTAAGAACTTTTCCATCTCAAAGGTGGTTTGATCATTAGGGGGTGGTTTTAGGCTGGGATGTTTTTCTCTAACCTTTCCCTTTTCCGACTTTTCTCACACTTTCCCACTCAATGAAATATGAAAAAAATAGCAACCCTCGTTGGGTATATGTGCGAGGTGTGCTTAAAATTTCTGCTTCAAAAACCATTCAGAAACTGGTGACTAATCTTAAATCTAAGATTTTTATTTTTTCTTTTGGCAACACCTGCCGCATCTCTCATTCATCAGAACTGAGACTGGGCTGTGGCCATCTGACTTCAGCGTGTCTATTACACGTGTTAGAGACTTCTGGGTACGGAGAGCGAGATGGGCAGAGACAAGGGGGTGGAAGGAGCAGGTGGTTAAGGGGAGGAAGAAATGAGAAGGGGAAAGGGGCAGGAAAGGAGATAGTGCTGCTCTGGATAAAGAACCTCAAGGCACATCCAAGGCTCCTCCTCTTGCCTGCCCTCCCCCCACCTCCACCAATTCCACTTTCATGTTTACAGAGTGTCCAAGTACAAAATCAGCTTTTACTTATAACTGTGTTAAACACCACCTGCCTGCCCTCTGAACCTCGCCGTCCCAGGATGAGGTCAGCCCGGTGAAGGGCTCCAGTTCTATAAGCAATCCTGTCATTCAGCCGAACAGCAGTGATTCCTGCACAGGAGGCAAAAATGACTCCATTGTTGGGCTTATTGACTCCAGGGAGCGCAGCTACTCTATCATTACCATGGAGTGCAAACACCCTGAGCTCTGTTTTGGTCCACTTAAAATTACTATTTGCTGTGAAGGATTGGCAAAGCAATTCTTAAAATGACGGGGGTGAGAGTCGGGCGAGCGCCATTATGGGCTTTTCCTTCCGTTTAAGCAGAAGTAAGCAGTGCAGGACTTGTTCTGAGCCTGACCCACTTATTTAACCTTTTGTTCACTTTGCTGTATTAACATATATTAACTGGCTAGATCGGCCCTGGGGGGGATTACAACCTCATGACCAAATTACGGTTCCATTTTCATGGGTAACCTCTCCTTGGGTGGAAATTAAACCCCAACATAAATACATCCTAGGTCCACACAGAACTGAGTATGGGTGCCCCCGAACAAATGCTGAAAGCCAGTCCTGCACAGACCACAGCGAGTATGGAGTGGCTGGATAAATTATACACTAGAGGAACTATTTGAAAAACCAAATAAATTTAATTACATAAGTTACGAAATTATTTTCCCGTCTCATATCTACTCCCCTTGGTTAATATCCATGACATACTGATGTTGCATAATTGCTCTTATGGAATGCTGCAGCTCAGAGCCATAATGAGCTGCCTTTGCACAAAGCCAGCAAAAGTAGTTTCCCTACAGAGTTATCTTCTCAATTATTTATACTTGCAACACTTTCACATAATGGCAGTTTTAAAATCAAACAAACAAAGCAAACCATACAATAAAGGAAGGAGACAAGAAGGTGCTAGGACCTCTTCTTTCTTTTTTGAACACCAGGAGGGAGAGGCAGGCCACGGAGAGTCAGCTGAATTTGGTTCCTCGAAAAGTCTCAGGGGCCGGGCCACCAGATGACATCAAAGCGCTTGAGATTGCCACCTTGGTAACTTAGATGCAGTCTGCATACCTGCCTCGCTTTTAATCTGTCATATCCAAATATATAAAGGAATGTAAACTTAATTTTTGCCTTTTACAAGTTTGCCTTTGAAAATTCCTAACCAGAAGACTTGACCCCCACATTCCAGTCTTGAAAAAAAAAAAAAAAAAGAAAGGGTACCAAACTGTCAAGATGATGTCAATGTAAACAGAAAGTGGCTGTG
Source organism: Catagonus wagneri (assembly GCA_004024745.2). Taxonomy (NCBI): domain Eukaryota; kingdom Metazoa; phylum Chordata; class Mammalia; order Artiodactyla; family Tayassuidae; genus Catagonus; species Catagonus wagneri. The sequence goes on from PVHT020001751.1 coordinate 721,012, forward strand.
TGTGTCAAAGTGGTCCCCCAGGCTGCAGGGGGGAGCGTCAATTTTTACGGTGCTTGTTGCCACTATCCACACCTGCCTTGGGTTAGTCACTCAAAAACTTATATACAAAAGAGAAAAGGCTACTTTGTCATTCTCCTAAATACAGACACGCAAAATATGATAAAGGGTATGTTTAAACGTTATGGCAAAATGACAGTGCTTTTTTTCCCTCCCTTTTAATTGCCACACCTATGGCATATGGGGGTTCCCAGGCTGGGGGATGAATCGGAGCTGCGGCTGAGGTCAACACCACAGCCATGGAAACAATGGATCTGAGTGGCATCTGGAACCTAGGCCACAGTTTGCAACAATGCTGGATCCTTAACGCATTGAGCGAGGCCAGGGATTGAACCTGCATCCTCACAGAGACAACATTAGGTCCTTAACTCACTGAGCCACAATGGGAACTCCAAGAATAATAATGTTTAAAACCTCATTGTCACTTGCAATATGCCTAAATGCACCCACACTGAATTTACACACACACACACACACACACACACACACGTGCGCAAGTGCTTTTCGTTAATGTACCTTGTGACTTTACATCTCTCCTGACTTGACACAGTTAAAAATAATTTAAGATTTTTTTCTCACAATCATACAGGTACTACTGTGAAAGATCAGAAAGAAAAAATATACAATGCTAAAAGGAAATCAGACCATGATCCATCACTTGCCTGAGGACAGGCTGTGGAAAGGATTATCAGAGGGAGGCAGGTGGGACTGAGGTGGGGTCCACCATCTCGTTTTGCTCCACCATCAGGAAGTGAACGAACTGAACGTCATACTGTGGCCACGTGCTGCTTCTTACACCTCCCCTTAGCCATGGAGTGCTAGGAATGAACCATAGTTTGTTGGCTACTTAGTTTTGTCCTACAACGCTTACCTCCAAGGGCAAATCATTTGGTGGCGTGGTGGGAGTGGAGAGGTTGTGGACCCAACTCTACTTCTCATTGTAAAACTACACACTACTATGTGGCCTTCCAGCAGCATCAGCCACTTCCAACACTGAAAATGATCTCTCTAGGTATGTGCATGTGCAGTCACGGACTAGACGAAGGATAAAGGGAATCCAGAATGCAGATGATGGTCAGAAAACGCTTGCGCCAAAGATTAAAAACACATCCTTGCTGTAGACAATTATAAATCTGAGTGAACTTGGAAATACTGCAAATGTATCCTATGACATGCATAACATTTTCCTGATGCTGATGCAGTGACTAATATTCAATTAACCATTATGTGAAAGATCAGTTAAATGCTGAGGTCTAGAATGAGTGGGGGTAGTTTCTGGGTTTTCAAATATGGGGCGATTTCTGAAGGGAAGTCTCAGATTCTGTGAAGGGACTCCAGTTGATTTGAAAAGCACTCCCTCCAGCAGTCACAACCAATTTAAAGGTCAGTAGATTATGGGTGGAAGTGAACTGGTTTAGAGAGTAAACCGAAAAGCTGACTGGGGTGAGGGGGTGTGGCTTTCATCCCTGTGACCGCTCCCACTGATGGGAACACAAGTTGCTATCAGTGGCTTGAGGGCAGGAACATTATAGGGCCCTCAATTCCCAAGAGCGATAGATTCATAAGGAACATTAACCTCGATTTTTTTTTCCAGCTTTCCTCAACCGCAGGCACAGACTCTCTCTTAGTAGGCGAGCCAATTAACCAAGCATTAAAAAACCCCACAAATCTATATCAGTAGCTCTGCAAGACAAAGAGAAAGATGTGTGAAGTAAACACTTAATCATTGCTGTAAATGGTCTGAACCAGGATGTCTAAGAGCCAAATAAGTTGAAAAAGGCTATGGTGGAAAAAACTCATTAATAAAAAATCAGAGGAGATGACACATTTCTCTCCTCTCCTCTAAGCATCCCGTATAGTTGCTTTTAGGTCACAGTTTGTAGTGAACAGACTTCAGCATACCCTTGACTAGTGGCAGATCTGATAAGGGGTTGGCACAAATAAACTGTGGCCTGGTTTTCAAATTGTTTTGCAACTTCCGTCCCCAGATAAACATCATGCAGGTACAACTTTTGAAAAAAAAAAATTGTGTTTTCTTGTCCTGTGCTTAAGAATTTTTTTTTTTTTTCTTCTAAATGTTCCCTCAGGATGCTGGCTTGCAACCTAGAAAAAGCTTGGATTTCAGCTTCGGTCTCCAAGGTATTCTACTGTTCAGCCTTGCCGTGTGCTCGAAGGGGAAGCCCTCCACCTTGCTGATTTAATTAGCGGGATTCTTTTCATTATTACGGGGATTTAGTTTCTTCTTGCCTTTCAGTGTTTGGGAAATGCTGATATATGTTTTATATTTTGAAGGGAAATTTATTGTTCTTTGACAGCTGAGGCTCGGGAAATTCCTGGCATCGAGAGACCCCAGGGAGGTGTCGAGGTTGTCCTGTCCTGCCCACCTACACATTGTCATCTCAAGGACACCCCTACAGAAGCAGTAAGAACCATCAGCTCTTCGGCGCCCATCCCGCTCCTCCTCCCTCAGATAATTACACCAGCAGGGGTTGGCCTGTTCCCATTTATGAATGGTGGTATTAGGAGGGTGATCAGTAAGTGTGAATCACCGATTCATTTAAGTGAAGCAAACAGTCCATGAATCTTTGGACTGGATCTAATCTCTTGATTAAATGGAGCTCATTGAATTAAGTGGTAGACTGTGCTTTACTTAGGATGATGACCATGGATGAAGCAAAAGTCAGGGCAAAATTTTCTAAATATGCTAATATTCCTTTATTAGATACAAAAATAGATTTGAAGTTAGTACTGCAGGCAATCTGGCATGGGTGGTCATCGTGATTCTGCTGGATTGTCACTCTTCAAGGCTACACAGCCCCTTAAATTCTGACTTCGAGGAAAAAGTCAAGCATTTAGTGGAAACTCTGGAAGACTCATAGCAAATTTCTATTTTAGGTGAAAACTGTGTCAGTGAAGGTCCATAATTTGATTATAACCAAAATTTCCTTTCCTAAGAGGATTTCATAATTCACCATCACTCATATGGTTATAATTAACATTTACTGAGCTAGACACTAAACTGAGTGCATACAAATATCCTCTCTTTTAATTCTCACAAAAATCTATTGAGGCAGATACTATTTTCAGCATTCTCATGTTATGGTTAGGAAACTGGGATTTGGCAAAATCTAATAAGGTCATACTGTTAGTAAGTGGCAATGGTGGGACTCAAATCTGGCCCTTTCTGATTTCATACGTTCTTTATGGATATACGCCTCCAGGGTGTTTATAAGAAGGTGTTACAGGCTGAACTGTGTCTCTCCCCCCCCCCATTTTATAGGTTAAGCTTCTAATCCCCAGAACCTCTCAAAATAACCACGTTTGGAGATAAGGTCTTTAGAGAGGTGAGTTAAATGAAGCCATTAGGGCAGAACCCTAAACCAGTATGACCCATGTCCTTATAAGAAGAGGAAGAGGTGAGTTTCTGATATGGCACAGTAGGTTAAGAATCCAGCATTGTTGCAGCTGGGGCGTAGTTCATAGCTGCGGCTTGGATTCAATCCCTGGCCTAGGAACTTACATGTGCTGCAGATGCAGCCATAAAAAAAAAGAAGAAGAAGAGGAAGAGGTACCAGGGGATGCAGACACACCAAGGAAAAAAACAAGGTGAGGACGCAATGAGAAAGTGGCATCTACAGGCCAAGGAGAAAAGCCCTCGAAGAAATCAAACCTGACGACTCCTCGATCTTGGACTTCCAGCCTCCAGAATTGTTAGAAAACACATCTCTGTTGTCTAAGCCTCCTAGTCTGTGGTCATTTATTAAGGCAGCCCTATTGGACTAATGCAGAAGGCAACATGGGTACAAGAGCTGAAGTAAATCAGAAACCACATTCATGATGTGAGAAGACGGTCCCTTCCTCCCCACAGTCTCACGACACACCCTCACCTTGGTGGCCTTAGCTCCTGTTGACCTTCCACAGATGCCATGGCGAGCTCCCGTTTCCCATTATGAAGTGAGTGAACATTGCAGAAGAGCAGACAGGATGGCTAAGGCACACGGGACAGGGTTAGGAGAAGGAAGCTTTTTTATGGGTGAGGAAGGTAGCGTTACTCCATCAGAGAAGGGAAAAGGATGTGGCTGGCGAGACAGGTGGAGATAGCTTTGGAGTTATCTAAATGCTCTGCCTCAACATAGTCCCCCCGCCAGCCCTCCCACTCCCACCCAACGTGACTGGCAAATTAGGAATATTTAGGGTTATTCTCCCTGTCTTCTCAGAGGTCAGCAGCTGAAACACCTTCTGGGAACCAGGTAGCATCTTGATAACAACCTAATCATGAGCTTGTTTAGTTCTAACAAATCCTTTATCTGACATTTTCCCAGTCGGGTAGGAAAATGAAGCCAAGTTTTAGATGAAACACATAAAACGGATCCTGGGAAATTATCTGAGTTCCAGATGAGACCTTGTGATTTAATCTAGATTTGTAAGCCAATAGGTTCTAAGGAAGAATAAAGGAGAAATATAGGAAAAGAATATACCTTTAACCACTGTATACAGTGGTTAGCATTTAAATTTATTTTTTTTTAAATCAAGAAAAATGTTTGTGGATATGGTCCAACGGGTAAGGGAAAAAAACACTAAAATAAGTTTTCGCTCTAAACCTAACTCAACAGGTCCAAACTAATTTTCTCATTCATCAATTCTGCAGGGTTATATTAGAGTTATTCTTTCAAAGTGTGAGTTATCTTTGTTTATTCAGTCTATCAAGATCCCCAAATTCAGCATATGGCTCTGTCTTCAAAATTCATGCTTGTTGAGTTTTCTCACAAAGGGAATCCTCAATCGATTTTTATCTTCAGTCACGCTCTAGAGAAACACTTGGGTGAAATGTCACCTGGAGCCACCAAATCATCACCACACTGAACATAACCTAAAAGGGTTTGGGGATCAATGAAAGAAGGAAGCGAGAGAACACCTGAAGAAAACGAACACAGTGGTGAGAAGCCTGTGACATAGACTGCATAGGATTTCTTTACACATGGGGGAATTTCACAACGGGTCTCTCCTTGCCTATATCATCTCTATACCACCTACAATGAATTTGATTCCTATTATCCACGTGGTATATTCTTATATCCTCCCATCAAACAGCCTCCTAACTCTCCTGTTTCATCTCTTTCCTCCTATTAATTGTCTTTGGTTGCTTTGTAGAAAAAATTTTTTATGGCCACACCCAAAACATATGGAAGTTCCCGGGCCAGGGATTGAGTTCCAGCCATAGCTGCGACCTACACTTGATCCTTTAATCCACTGTGCCAGGCTGGGGATTGAACCCACACTTCTGCAGTGACCGGAGCTGCTGCAGCTGGATTCTTAACTCATGGTGCCACAGCAGGAATTCTGATTGTAGAAATCTTAAAGATACAATTCTTGAATCCTGTGGATAAAGTTTTCATTCCACTTCCGCTGCCTACCTGGCACTGTGCTGGGGAGAAAAGACGAACTCGAGATGCCACATTTGCGAAGTGAAAAAAGTACTAGATTTGGGATTAATTTTATGCCCCAAAGATCTCCTAATTTAATTGGAGAAACAAGACCTACACCTATCCATCAACCTGTCAAGTTTTATGTGATGAGAGAAATAGGACAACTAAATAGGAAAGAACATGGGTTTTAGAGACCTGGGTTTGAATCCTGACCATATCCCTTACCCTGAAGTTTTGGACAAGTTCTTTATCTTTTCCGTGTCTTAAAATCTTCTACTGTAAGATGAGAATAAATGATACAATCTACCTTAAAGAGCTATCCTGCAGATGAAATGCATTGGAAAGGTAACAGAACATAATTGGAGAACCACACAAAAAATTTTAAGTTCATTCTAAAATATATTCCCAACCTTTACAATCTTCCAAACACTGCGAGGCACACACTGATGAAAAGATTCAGTCTTACTTTGAGAAAGCCTGCAGTTGAGAGGTAAAGAGATGCCCAGGCTACCAGGTGAAACAGTCTCGGTCACTGACAGACTGGTCACTGGTGTGCAGAGAAAGTGGATGTAAAGTGAGTGAGAGACGGAAGATGATAGGAGGCTTTGGCCTCTTCCTTGAAAGATTTCGATAGGAGGAAATGGGAAGGTTAGAAGGAAGGAGAACGTACCAGGTGGAGAAAACTGCTTAAGCAAAAGCAGAGAGAGGAGTTCCTTTCGTGGCTCAGTGGTTAATGAATCCGACTGGGAACCATGAGGTTGCGGGTTCGATCCCTGGCACTTGCTCAGTGGGTCAAGGATCCGGCGTTGCCGTGAGCTGTGGTGTAGGTTGCTGACGCAGCTTGGATCCCGCGTTGCTGTGGCTGTGGCGAAGGCCGGCAGCTACAGCTCCTGTTAGACCCCTAGCCTGGGAACCTCCATATGCCGTGGGTGCGGCCCTAGATAAAGGCAAAAAGACAAAAAAAAAAAAAGGCATAGAGAGAGCAAGTGCTTCTAACTAAGATGCTTTGTAGCAGCGGTACTGGCTTGACGTAAGGAGATAAATTTCCTGGTTTTCAGTTTCTTAGCTGTTTGACCTCTCTGGTTCATCATTTCTCCTCCATAGCCCAGAGATGATAGATAGCTCTAAAGATTAAATATTTAGCTATGTTGTTGGTATATTTGGAATACCATAAATTGTCAATATACCTTTTTTTTAAGTCTTGGAAAGGGTGATTGGAAAAACTCCCAATACTGCCCCCCAAACCGTAATTAGTTTCTAGGTTATGTGTACAGTGGCCCAATCCTAGCCCTCATTTCTACTATTAATTAAACACTGGAGGAAAAGCTTCAAAATTTGTTAACTTGCATGTAGTCATTATTTTATCTACAATGAAACACCATCAGAGTGTCAGTCAGAAAAAAAAAAGGAAATAAGTGATACAACTTGAGTTTTCAACTGCTTGCCTTCTGGGGCTTTTATTTGTCTCCCAGACACCGGCATAGATAAGCATTAACACAATAGATGGACTTTTGTTCAGAGCTCACATATTATTCATCTAAATATTTAAGCATATAAGAATAACGTACTGATTCTATTTATTGTTCCTTGAAGTTAAGGACAATTGAAGCTAAAACATCTAGTGGTTAGAGGATGGGTAACAGTATGGGAGGAAGACCAAGAAGGAGAAATGGAGGCTGGAGATGAAAGTCTCAGGAACGCTCAGTAACCTATACTCTCTTCAGAAACCATATTTTAAATTCCTAAAAATCTTTTTTTTAATGGTTTCAGATTTTTAAAGATTTTTTAATGATTTATTTTTCCATCATAGCTCGTTTACAGTGTTCTGTCAGTTTTTTACTGTACAGCAAGGTGACGCAGTCACACATACATGTATACATTCTTTTTCTCACATTATCATGCTCCATCATAAGTGACTAGATATAGTTCCCAGTGCTATAACAGCAGGATCGCATTGCTTATCCATTCCAAAGGCAATAGTTAATCCCTAGAAATCTTATAAGGATGAAGGTGAGGGTGAAGCAGAACTTATTTTGCTGACTAATGAAAACAGGTTTGCTAAAACTCTATTTTGAGCAGGTGTGGGATGGTGGTTCCAAATATGGATCACAAGTGTAGAAAAAAAGACCTCCCTGCTGACTTCTGGCACATGACAGTCTCTTATTCCTCATTTTTACCAAGAGAAGAAAGAGGAAATACAAGTTTGGGCTGGTTTATAAGAGAACTCAGAAGCATCTGTGTTCTGAGTGTAAAATAATTAAGGAATTACATGTTAATTATGTCCTTCATTTGAAAAAGGGGGGGGGCAACTCTACAGAAGTCATATGGAGTCAGGCTGTTCCACATTTTCTCTATAATGAAACAGACCAATTGGATGTGCACAGGTGGAGATTCAGAATCAACCAACACTCGGGGCTGAAATGTAGCAGAAGAACCTGTCTTCTATGGGTAAAAGCATGCCTCAAAGGCTTCAGAAGAATCAGTAAAATAAAATAAAATAAAACCTGTTGTCCAGTTTTCAATACCAAATAAATCTAGTAAGTGTTCTACTCCTTCATCAAAAAAGGTATATAAAGTTCTCTAAGATGCAGCTCCTGTAGCATAAAGCTGCCAAGCCACTTACGACAAATTTTTAATGAGATGTTTGCCCGGGCGATAGGTATCACCAAGAAAAGACGGTTTGCAACGGCTGTGAAATACGGCGGTTGACCTTAAGAACCCTGTGTGGCCCTATGCATCCCACCAATCCCAGGGCCCAAAGGAGAAGCATGGAAAACAAAAAGAGAAGTGATCAGTTCCAGTGGAATATGAAGTATGCACATTTTGTGCAAGAGACAGTCACTCGGCTTGCTTTATAAGTCACTAAACACGCCAGAATCGGTTTTCCTGAGACTGCATGCTATTTTATATGGTTTGGAATCATTTCAAGGAACTGATCTTTGTAGCATTTTCAAAGAAAAACACAAACAAGGCTCCTGTTCACTTAGTTGAACTTACGGAGTTCAAGGTTGCTTTTGCCTCGTTGTCTTTGTCTTTCTACTCTTGAACCACAGTGAGAAAGACTACGGTTCACCCAAAGCATATCCCTACCTTTTGGGTGGTTCCCATAAGCTCCTATTTGAGCACCTAAGTGTTGGATGGCAAGAACTCCACACATAAAACAGTGTGAAGACTGGTCTACCAGTGACCTCCCAGCATCACTGAAAAAAATGACACTTGAGTGGCCCTGCCAAGCAAAGCACATTTCGATAGCACAAACACAATAAGAAACAAAGGTTCAAGGTCTGACTAGAGAATAGAGGGGAAAGCAGCTGTACAGAGAAACCAAAGAAAGCAAAATGAGGGTTAAAAATGGACTTAGTTTGCCCTTAGGAGTGAGGGCTTAGTTTTGGGAAACCTCATCGTCAAAGGTCAGAAATGAAGTGATATTCTCCGAATAGCCAGAATCCCATGATGTGGAACAACAGGGAAAAGAATATACTTAAATATTTGAGCTGAGGGACATCATTTTCCTTGGGCAGAGTTGCCTCTATTATCTTAAAGATTTCACCTAAGCACCTACCGCAGGATAACAGAGCACATAGAAAAGAGAGGGGACAGCACTGGGTTCTGGGTCAGACACTCAAGGTCTTGCCCTGGTCTGACACGTACGAGCTCTGCAACAGTGAACCAGCCACCAAGCACTGAAGAGTCTACCTGTCTTCATTAGTAAAAGTCAAATAATAACCTAAACCTCGTTTACTTCACAGGGCTGATGTGAGAATCACATGAGACAAAATATAAAAAAGTGCTCTGAAGACTTTAAAAGGTTATAAAATATAATGCAGTGTGGTAAAGAGGTATTTCATTAAGGAATCAAAAGCTTTTTTTTTCCTACCTCATTCTACATTATAACTCCTGAGATCCATTCTTAGTGTTCTGAATGTCAAATTTTATGGGAGTTCATTTAAAAGGGCAGAAACAAACAAACAAATCCTCCAGGTGTATTGTCTAATCTTATTTTCTTTCTCTCATTAATATTCTGTACACAATTGTGCAGGTCCCTTTGGAAACCTCAGTTTTTCTCATCTTCGTAATGGACACAGTGCAACTTTCTATGGAATATTTAAAATTATTTAGAAGAAAGCATCCAGAAATATAAGCCCTTAATAAAATCTGAACTTACTCAAGTCCTCTAGAAATGAGCAACAAAAAATCTTACCCCAAACAATATTTATTCTTATGAGTCGTAAGTCTCATTACCAATAATATGTCACAATTCTGTCTGCAGCAATAGATGGAAAACAAGCTGCACATACAACACAAAATGCGTTCAGTTGCTGGAGGGCATGAAAAGGTACTTGTCATGTCATCTGAATTTAGGCCATTATACAATAAGCCAAGTACGAAGCGATGAGAGTATAGCAGTTTGCCAACCAGCTTGATGTTTTTCAGATTCCGGCCCACATCCCCTTATTCTTTCTGATGGTATCATCCAGTTCTAATGTTCTTTTGCCACATATGATCGCTCTGATGGGAAAATATGATTCAATCAATGTGTGGGTTTGACACCAGGCTTACGGTATGCAGGTTTCCAACTAGCTGGTTTATGGCCACCCTACCTCCTTCAGGAAAAGTCAAGGTCCCTCCACTGCCCGCGATCCAAGCCATGTGATGCTCTCCCACAGCATCAACCAAATCAGCACCTCTTAAACTGCATGAATACGGTATGAATCCCCAGAGACTCCTTAGTGATCGAGATGCACTTTGATATAGATCATGTGCTTTGCAGAGAGAAAATAAGGATATGAAGAGCAAAGGGAAGAAAACAAACAAAACCGAGAGCCAAAGTCTTTCTTCGCTGAGTCCTTCGCGTGCATCTGTGAAGACTTATTCTCATGAGTCGTAAATCGTAATTTTTTGGATGAAAAATCCTATCTGAAATTCCCTGCCCTAAATGCTGGCAGCACTGGTTTTTGTTCACCTTGACACACTCAAAAGGGGAGCACAAAATAGTCATTTTTAAATAGCCAAATAGCAAGCCGTGCCATGTAACCTCTCTCTGTACAGGTTTGGCTGAAACATCTGTGGGAAAAAGGGCTGCAGAGAATGCAGTGAAACATAAGCAATGAGAAAACCTTTCTATCCTCTTCAATTACTCAGAAATGGGAAAGGAGCATCATTTTCAAAAGAACAAATGCTACACAAGACATGCCCTTTAAATCCTTTTTAAGGTTCTGTGACCTGTGAAAGTATCTGCAATATCAGCAGGAGAAAGCCCTTTCCAGAACAAACGCCCATGTTTTATGTGTACTGTATTTGCTAATCATTACTTCATAAGCAAGAGTAGATATACAGTGAGGCTATAAATAATAGCGGGAACGTAAAAGTGAATTGATCTGTCTGGCTATCTAGTAATACTCCTGGCACAGGACCAGTCTTGAATGGCTGCCAACTACCACGGAGCCAGCCAGTGATTTGTCTGGGGGTCCTGCCCTGTCAGGCAGAAAACTGTCTTAAAGCTGAACTCCTGGTCCGGCACTGCCTAGATGGCAGCCACGAGTATCGCCAAATCCATCCAAAAATCACTTGGAGAAACTGGCAGAAATGAAAGCAAACAATCGAACCAAATCAAATTAAAAAATTAATAAGCACCTTCGTAATCCAAGCTGGGGATCATAAGAAAGAAAAAAATGAAAATACGCATCTCTAGCCAACCCAAATGATAAAGTGGTCCATGAGAATGGGTGTGTGGTCCCAGAGGTTATTACAGGTAAACTACACAGACTCACCGTAAACCTTAACTCATCACGTGTATCCAGCCTGACCATGACTAGCTGTGGGCAGGGAGCTGTCGAGCTGCCTGGACCTTTCCTATGCAAGAAGCACCTGCACGGTCCTGGATGTTTCAGCAACAAGGCCAATGGATGAGATCAGTTACTCCCAGATGGATGCACTTCCATGATAAAGAAGTGGGGTGGCTTGACAGCTGGAGCATTTTCAAAAATCTCCTTTGCAGGGAGTTCCCTGGTGGCTCAGTGGGTTAAGGGTCTGGCATTGTCACTGCTGTGGTTCAGGTTGCTGCTGTGGCATGGGTTCAATCCCTGGCCCAGGAACTTCTGCAGCCAAAAGAAAAAAAAAACTCCTTTGCCAATGGAGATACAATTATGGGCTGACAATGTCCCTTGATTCCCTACCAAGGTACAGCCTTCACCCCACCCGCTTTCTAGAGAGAGTGCATCTGACCTCAGGGCCGGTGGCAGGAACCACTTTCCCCTGTGTGGACGAGGTGAGGCAGCTCGGGCCCCACTCACCTGGGGACGCCTTATTATAGGGATGTGGTGAGGTGCCTTTCTGGCACTGTTTCTTGTACCCCTCAAGGCAGTCCCCCCCTCCAAGTTCTTTGTAAGACCAACCTGGCTCAAAAGAAAGAAGAGAAAGAAAAAAAAGAAAGGAAAGGGGAGAAAAGAAACAAAATCAAGAAAAAGAAAAAAGGGAAAAAGAAATGTAAAAGAAAAGCAAAAAAAAAAAAAAGAAACGAGAGAAAACCTCATCAAACGATGAGCTCAGTTCCAGCCTCTGCTAGGTGAACTTGATTCATGGGCTTCGGGCCGACCAAGCTCCGCCTGAGTGTTTATTATACATGTGCGATATCCTTACGAAGAGATAAAGTAACAGAGAGGGCTTTCATGGAGGTGGAGGGGTGCACTGTGTGAATCAAGAAGTTGCTAATTATTGAAGGCTTGGCAAGTCGAATTTCCACAAAGTGATGCATGTTTATGGCTCAGAGACCACAGAAGGGTGAGGCAGCTGCTTTGTTTGGATATTTTTTTTTCATTTTTTTATTGAATTTCATCAATACCAACCAAATTCAAACAAAACTGATTTAGATTTCACCTCATCACTTAAAATATATTTTGTCGAGTACAGTCTGTGCAGTAATCCTCTGCTATACTTTAATTTGGTTTTAATTTTATAGGCCCTGTTTTAACTGCGTATTTCCAGACCTTTATTTCTCTCACAGCTCTTAGCAAAATGGTAGCTCATAAACACAAGCTCGGCTGTATAGACTTTGCATTTCATCCCAAAGTATTTCCTTTTTTATAGCCGTGGTCTTTCCATCTTAGTGCTGTGAGCTTGGGTCACAAATCTCTCTGCTATTCCAGTGTGTGACATCTTCGCTCGTTTGCCGCTGCTCATTAACAAACAATACTGCTGTGAAATTGGTTTAATGACAAAGTAATAAAATTGCTATTCTGCTCACAGATTGCCTGAGGCACTTTGAGCTCCTACAAGGCTTACTGTGGGTGCCAAGATACATTAAGCTGCTTATTCGTAAAAACTGCATCATCCGTTTTTTTTTTTCACAGGTTTTCTCCCTTTCCTATCCAGCCCTGCTTCTTTTTATCTTCAAATAAAAAGATATATTTGCTTATGTTCTTCCAGGCTGTCAAATTTTTACTCTCATGCATATTTCTGGAAAATGAAGGTATATTTCTTTTTTTTTTTTTTTTTTTCTGGAAAGGTCACTCTGTCCCTACTGCAAGGTTGTCGCTGGACGGAACATCCACCGCATACAACATGAAAGCAGACTTATTTTTCGCACATTACGTAAGTGAGAGCCAGGGTCGTTAGAATCTATTTTGGGACAGCAAAGGAATGAAACTATTTATGGAATAGGTTTTACCTTTTCAAAAAAGCAAGGTTTGGAGATTCCTTACAATTTCTCTTCTCCTATTAAAACTGAAAATTTTACGCGAAAACAAGCCACACAACTCTGGTAGTGACTACTCACATTAATATTTTATGAATAATAAAATATGTCTGCATAAAAGCAAAAATCTTCAGCAGGCACCTGTTTTCCATAATGAATTACATGTTCTGGGAAAGTAGCCTTTTTCCATTTGTCTAATGCCCATCCAGACCAGAAAATTTACTGCGGCAAGACAATGGGGAAATAACCCAATTGCGGTTTGACAGGTGGGCAGGTCTTGATAATTATGGCCAGACATCTTAACACTGTGCAACTGATGTAAATAAACATCCAAAGCACAGATCAATATTGCTTTCCTACTTTTGCATTTTGAACAACACATGCTAGCAATTTACATCCTTTCTCTCTCTTCCTGGCTGATTGGAAAGGCTGCATTCATTTAAACACATTGCATGCATACACACACTCCACATATTTCATTTAAAAGTATTCAATACACCCAACAGCCAGGACTCTACTTTATAATCACATTACAGTCACCTGCTGGTATATTTCTATTAATTATGTAAACTGATATCGCAAGAGCTCCAAAAAGCATCTGAATTGGCCATTTGAATACCTGCACTACCTGGATGATAAATTAAAGAAAACACACACCACGATGGCAAAAAAAGAGGAACTGTCAAGAATCTGGGCATCTCTTCCTCCTACCTATGCACTTGGCATTTTTTACAATTTCATGAACTGTAGGTGTTTCCTCTTCTACATGCATCTGACCTCATAAATCTCAGGAACTGGAGATTTTATTACAGCAGCCAAAAGATTTGCAAGGCCTGTCAATCCCGCCGAGAGGCTGACTCCCCTGAAGATAGGAGAGAGCTGGACGTGGGCTGAGAGGGTCTGCCGTGGGAGGGTCTGTAAACAGGGACAGAAGTAAGGGGCATGAGGGAGAAAGGTGAACTGTTAGCACAGAGAGGCTCACAGCCGGCGGTAGAGAGGCTGGAAAAAAAGGTAGGAGTGTGCAGAAGGAAAAGAAGGAATAGAAGACTCTGAGAAGTAAAGTGAAAGGAAAAGAAAGCAAACACAAATGGGATGATCACAGTATCTAGACATCATTTATTCTAATCCTCAGACTTTATTAATCTTTGAAAGGAAAGGCTCACTACCACTTCAAGAGCCCAGTAGGAACTCATTAGGTGTGACGCTTCTCCCATAGCATCTCGATCACCTTTTTAAAATACACATATTATTTAAGAAATAGGAGCTAAGAGAGATAAAGGGGCATGCCCAATGTATTTTAAAATCAAAAAAAAAATTTTTTTTTTGGTCATGCCCTTGGCATGAGGAGGTTTCCAGGCCAGGGATCAAACCCACACCACAGCAGTGACTATGCTGGATCCTTAACCCACCGAGCCACCAGGGAAATCCCTGATGTATTTTACTATAAGAAACAATGGGCTACATAAGAAGTGACCAAGAGTCAGGATGTCATGTTAGCTTAAATCTCTGAAAATAATACCTATTCTCTTCTTTAAATGTGTTAGAATGCCTGCAATAAGGAATTCTCTGTATTTAGACCCTTGCAATAGATCCTGTCAGCTATTTGTACCTCAATGGTAAACATGATATGACTCAGGTATTTAATTTTAAACGTTTGATAAATAACATTGATGAACAAAAGCTTAGCGGAAGAAAAAAAATTTTTAGCAGGAAAAAAATATTTAGAGCTGGCCAGGATTTCTGGTTTCCATGAAGAAATAAAATGCAATGACACTAGCCACCCTCAAATACGGGAATTCAGAAGCCACCAAATACTCCAGTTACTGGAGTCATTTTTTTGTCTTTTTTATTTTGTGAATGTCTCTGTAAAATATTCCATCATCAAAAGTGTTAACAACCTTGTGAAAAAATAAAAATCATAAAAGACTGTATGAGGAACAATTTACAGACAGGAAGTTAGAAATTCCTGAAATTCTATCTCTGTGCTACCCATTAATGAATGATATTTGTCTTTCACTATATGCAGAAAAATGTACGAGGTTTTTTCCCAGGAATAGAAAGAGAACACAAAATGTGATCTAACAATAATTAAAACAACAGCGATAGTAAGGAGAGCTACTTTTGGAACTCCTACTGAGTGTTAGAGTCCTCATAAGAAGACTATTCTGACTCAGTGGAATGGTTTCAGTTTGACAGATGGGGAAACTGAGGTTCCAAATTCAGGTTCAGACAGAGAGTTAATAGTGTGTGAGGCCAAATACACATTCAGATCCTTCTTGCTCCCACATCCGTCCTTTCTATAGCATCTTGAGAGCCCTCTGTAAGAAGTAACTCATGAAAAAGCACTAAGCACTACGCACGTGTGCCTGCACCAACGTGAATATCACAGGTTCTTCTTGGTAATACTAAGCAGGTTATATATACCCTCTGTTACCTGACTTTTTATGTAAACGGAGATCTGAAAAAATATGACCCTCATCTGAGAGGGGGTTAAATAATACACATGAAGTACTTAGATGCTTTTAAAAGAAAGGTATGATTTAAACACAGTCAATACTGTCTTGCTTGGCTTAGTTAGAACTCATCAAAACCAGCATCTCCTATCTTTCTACACAGCCGAGGACTGCATCATTAACTCTGCGAAGCTCTTGGAAAATGAGTAGCGCTGCTCATAAAGGGGAGATCAAAAAGAAAACAACTCACAGCTCATGTCCAACTGATCAGAGATGATTCCACTACAGACGTTATTAATAAGAACAAATAATGATTACATGATTATGTCCATCTGCCTTTCTCAATAGACTAGAAATTCCATGAGGGCAGGGAGTCTGTCTCTTTGGCTTGCCAATATCTCTTCAGCACTTGGCACTATAAATATTTATTATCTGCAGTTCCTGCTGTGCCTCAGCGGGTTAAGAACCTGACTCGTATCCATGAGGATGCAGGTTTGATCCCTGGTCTTGCTCAGTGGGTTAAGGATCTGGCATTTCTATAAGCTGCAGCATAGGTTGTGGATGTAGCTTGGATCTGGTGTTGCCAGGGCTGCGGTGTAGGCCAGCATCTGTAGCTTGGATTTGACCCCTAGCCTGGGAACCTCCATATGCTGCAGATGCAGCCCTAAAAAGAAAAAAAAAATTATCCAAAAAACTGCCCAATCAAATATTCATACCAGGGTGAGAAACACATGGATCCCTCTCAGCGTAAACACAGCTTACTTATACATGTCTCATTCTTTTCAACAGCTGAATGTCGCTTTGGTGAGTTAGTGGGGCGGCAGGGGAGGGAACTCACAGAACAGGACAGAAGTAGGGACCTTTTTAAAAGGGCAGTGAGTACCGCCTCTGGCTGTGCCAGTCTGGTCTCACCTTTGGGAGCAGGAATATGCACTTCCCAGTGCAGGCAACTTTCTTATCATTTTTCATTTTATTTTGTTGCCCAACTGCATGGAGGCAGATGTGTTTCCAACATTCTGAGATGAAATTTAAAATAGAGTACGGTGTAGGCATTTGGGGGTATGGCTGAGACTCTGTGCATTATTACAACATTGAACTTTAAGGAGAGTATAGGTTCTGAACAAGTAATGTAATGATTTCGTGCCTTTGTCATTTACATTTGATTCTTCACTGTAAGCTCCATTGAGGGCAGAGGGCTGATTTTGTCCCAGCCCTGAATACACCTTGCCTAGAATAGTTCCTGGTACCATGATAGGTAGTTGGGTAATAGTAGGTGCTCAGTAAACATCTGTCAGCAGAGTGGAGGAAGGAAGCAGCAAATCTCATTCCCTAATTATATTTTATACCACCTAGTTAAGGTTAAGTTTGGGTTTACTAAACATATACAAATTAATGATAGAGGTGACAATTTGGCAGGCTGTTGGCTCGGAGGAAGAAGTCAGCTAAGAATTCATATTCCTCTAGAGACAGTTCAACACAGAGATAAGTAGACTGGATTGCATGAGGAATTACTATCTGAAACATTTCGAGACATACAGAAGTAAGAAGCAACTCCCAAAATACCAAAGAACTCCCATCAACGCTGGGAGATGTCATTAGGTCGGGCAAGGGTCTCAAGTCATGAGGAAAGCCATGACCAAGGGCCCTTCCACTAATCACACACACGGCTGCAAGTGAAGCTAACAGGATCCAAACATACATTGAAAGACCCTAGTTTTAGGCACCATCAGTCACTTCCCATTTTCATGCCCTCGGTGTCTAGGTTTTTTTTTTTTTTTTAATATATCTTGGGTTCTGTTTTGTTTCTGAGGTTGTATTTAGCACATGTAAAAGAAGCCCATCAAGATCATCTTCAACTTGTTTCTGAAAACATGAGAAAAATAAATTAAGAAAGGTTTGCCAAAATAGTAAGGTTGTTAAGGAAGAGGAAAGATAGCAGAGGAATCACAAATGAGGTCACTGACTTTAAATGTAAATATTTACATACCGTCCATGTCTGTTCATCATATTTAGGCACACCTTTCTATCAGTACAGACACGGGTATGTTTATTTATAACGTTACAAAGCATGTGAAGTATATAATGGAAATTAGATCCTTCCTTGTGGGTTTGGTATTGTTTTTAATATCCAGTTTCCACCGCTATGAAATAAATTATGTGGTTCAAAGTTGCCAATTATCCTACTGGCAATGGTCGGAATCCAAATTTCAGTGAGTAAGTGGTTTCCTTCACACTCCCGAGTACCGACGTTTTTTTCTGTATTGGTTCAGCCCATTCTTAATGACTATGTTTAAAAACATTTCTAGGGATTTTCCTTTCACTAGTTTTGATAGATTCCCTGACTCCGTTCCCATAGAGGGAATATAACTCATCTAAGTTAAAGTAATTGTTGTGAAGGACAGTCAAATGATTAAAATTTGTCATCAGCTAAGAGGAGAGAGGAGGAAAAAAGGCTTATAGCAGCAAACTCAATATATCACAGGGAAGATAAACAAACACTTAACATATTGAAAAATAAATGCTGTTTTGTACAGAAGAGCACAACCTCGGTGGAAGCACTGTATCTGAGACTGACGCGTCAAGAAAACTAAGAATTTTTTGCAGCAAAAGCACTTCTTTCACTAGAAATTCAGATCGGAGCACAGCTTTCATGTTGTAATTTTAAAACTATCATGTGGAATAAAGCAGAAGTTTCTTTAAAATAATACCAGCAGAAGCTTTATAATATAAAACAAAATTGGGAAAATGTCCAGGCTTGCTATGTAGAAGCCAGAAGGCACTTTTATTTTGTGAGGCCCTGGGACATTCAGCTGCACATTTGCAATGACAATGACGACTAGGAAAGTGCTCCAGAAACCAGAAAGATGCATTCGGGGTGGGGCCTCTGCATCACCGAACAGAATCAATCTTCCTAATTAACGGCAAATTAGCAATCCCCAAACGAGGGGGATCAACCTGTCTTCACTGGCCAAGAATCACGAGAAGTACAGAGCTTCCTTTAAGTGCCTCTAAATTACATTTACGTCCATATAAAGTAACATTCTTTTAATCTAATACTACATTAGTGTCAGCGTTCTTTAAGTTATTACACCGTTTAAAATTTCTCCAGATAGGTGGGCAGATAAACAAATTAATAGACAGATATGCAGATAATCGGGCATTTCACACAGCAGGACTCAGGGTGGTCACAGATCACCGAAAGGCAGTCCGTGCCCAAGATACTTATTAGCAGAGAGCTCACCAAAGAAGAAAAGTTTATGTTGAACAGCGATATCCTTTAAGGTCTAATGACTTTGTAGACATCCACTGTATGTATATATATTTTAACATTCTGAGATAAACATTAAGAAGAAAGTCGCCAAACATTAGGAAGTAGAGATGAATTCTAGCCAAGGCTAATGACCGAAATAGCATTTTGCTAAAACTGATGTGCTACGGGGTGGTGCCATTTAAATTTATTAACCCATTCAATAGCCAAAATGCATTAGACCTTGATGAGAGCTGCTGCAGGGCCCGACCCTGAGGGTGTCACTCAGAGCAGACCCCGTGGTGTGGCGGGCACCCCTGGAGCCGTGCAGGGCACATACTGGCCCTGCCGGTACCACGCCGAGCCAACCAAAAGGTATGGTTCACAATTTGTATGAATTTAACATCTAATAAAATGAGAACCATCTGTTACCATTTTAAAAATTCGATTAATTTAAAATCCAACCACCAACAAAAGGAAGAATAGTGATTATGTTTTTTTTTTTTTTTCCCTTAGATAACATATTCCCGGCAAACTTATTAGAGTAGGGAGGTTTTGTTGTTTCCTTTTGTTCGTTTGTTTTGGGGCTTAATCGCTGGAGGGTCCTTGGAAGGACCCTGAGCTTGCAGCAAAACCGTGGAGGTGTGTATGTGGACACCTTTTCTGGGAGTTCATGGGCTTTATTACATTCACAGAGACATCTGTGGCCCAGCAAAGGTTCAAAACTTGTATGTTTCTGTCCATTGCTGATGAGGGAAAGCTCAATGGTGTACAAAGTGGCTTAGTAGTCAAAGGTGAAAGTGAAAGGAACTGTCTTTTACTAGGGAGAGATTATTTAAAATCTGGGAAAATTTACTCTTTCAAAGATTAAACCTTAACCAAGAAAAAGTTAGCAAGTAAATTGGAACTCTGAAATCTCTCACATATGGACCCTTGGCTTGATGTGAAACAGCAAACCAGGATTTATCTTTGGGTCCCTTTCTCCTTCACCACCAACAATGGGCCATTCCAAGAACAGACTTAAAGATGCTGACCCCAGAGAATCAACATGGTCTGTTCCAGTCTAAAGTGAGTCTTAAAGTTGTGGTCCTGCTGGGTATCATTTCAAATCTAGGCTACTTGTGAACGTGAGCACACTCTTGAACAGGTAGGAACACTATTTCAGCATCAGAGCAATTTAGTTTTCCCTAGAGTCTTGTGGCCTAGGGAAAAACCCTAGAAATTAGATGGATGTCCCAAGACCACTGCGGACAAGGCCAGGCCCCAGTCTAGACAGACCTATCTATCCCTATCATTCTATCTATTTATCTATCTATCTATCTATCTATCTACCATCTATCCATCTATCCATCCATCCATCCATCCATCCATCCATCCATCCATCCATCCATCATCAGGTTGAATGAGAATCTGACCAGTTGCTGAGAAAGAAGAACATGTATGTCTACATCATGGGACTTTTCTGTATTCTTCCATCAGGCCACCTCGCTAGTCTTACATCACCTGCCTGGTTTAGAGGCCAGTTTTAGCAATTGATATCTCAGAAACAGATAATCCTTTTCATGAATCCAAGACCTTTATTTTTCTTTTTATGGCTGCACCTGCAGCATATGGAAGTTCCTGGGTTAGGGGTCGAATCTGAGCTGAATTTGAGACCTACACAGCAGCTTACAGCAATGCTGGATCCTTAACCCACTGAGCCAGGCCAGGTTTCGAACCTGCACCCTCATAGAGACAAAGTCAGGTCCTTAACCCTCCAAGCCACAACAGGAACTCCAATCCTGTACTTTTAGAGCCTGGTGTTTCTTTACCACTTGTTTAGCAGTTACGTGTGGGAGTGGGTGGGAGTGAAGAGGCCTGGGGACAGAAATCTTTAATTTACTCAGAAGAGATCAACAGGGAAGTCCTACTGCCTATGAATTGTTGGACGTGGGGACTGAGTGTCCCAGTGCTTTTGTCTGACTTTATTTACAGCCCCTTCGACTACTTCAACTTATGCCTCTATTTATCCTCCTTATAGAAGAAGGGAGAAAGCCTGACTCAAAAGGATGTTAGGAAACTAATTATTGTTGGTAAATCCTCTTATAACTGATGCCATATAGGAGATAGTGATTACTATTAAATATTTGTCACTGTCACCTATGCCCAGAGTCAACCATATCTCTATTTCTTTTATTTTCCAAACTTCCCCTTTTCAATGTTAGTAAAATATTTGGCAGTTATGTATATCATGTAAAGGCATTAGGGCATAAAAGCTAACATTTTCTTTTAATTTTAACAATGTGCATACTATTGGGAAAGAATATCGAAAGAAATACAATGCGTAAGAAGATTTTACACCACATTAGAGTTGTCCAATTTCTCATGTTTAAAATTTTTCTGCATGACTAGAGCCAGGAAGAAATACATGCCAGCATAATTATATGAACAGTTGAAATTTAAACATATTGAAAAGGAGAAGAGAACATGTCCACCCATTTGTTTTGGTTTTTTTTTTTTTCCCCTCCATAACAATCCCAAAGATGAGTAATTTCTTTTCATAGAGTCAAGCTGAAGGCACAACGCTTTTACATTCAAAGGAGGGGAGGGGGGAGAAGCTTTTTTAAGTACTGTGCAAATCAATACACAAAAAAATCTCAAGATGATAGTTTAATTAAAATGTGCACAAGGCAATTCATCAGCGTCTTCCCTGGGTGTACTAGCCGCTAGAATTTGCCTTCTGCTTTCTGATCCCTGATGGTTTTAACTCAAAGGCATTTAAAATATCTTTCAACCAGCACCTTTCCACTTAGCTTACATTCCTTGTTTTTCTTTATAAACAGAAATTGTACTGGCTTTGTGATGTTTGTTATGCTTCATGCTTTTTCATCTCCTGTATGAGCTTTGCCTAGCATGAAATGCTGTCATGCAGTAAAATTTACCTGAGAGCTAAAGGGAGGGAAAAAAAAATCTTCTGAGTGTATTTGGTTACAAGTTCATAGCCAGCTAAATCACTGGCAATTTTATGCTACTGGTTATTTCAATTTGACTGTTTGTAAAAGTACATATAAAAATAAAATAACCACTCCCACAGACCTCAAAATGAAAAATTCGCTTGGATGAGAATATACTGTAAGTTGCCTTAAACCACCATGTGGGAATGTTAATATTATTCATTTCCTATTACGTAGTGTTCTAAGGATACCTTGGCAGGGACATAAAGCTACTGAACTCTTGGCTCCTTAATAGTTTGACTCCCATTGTAATTGCTTTGTTCACTGGCTGCCCTGAGTCTTCATAATTGGTTAGTGTCCAAGGTCACAGATCCAATACGGTAGTGGCTCCCACTCTTTGCTAGTTGTTAAGTCTTTAATGGTAGCTTTGTTTCAGTATAAACTTTTTTTTTCCCTTTGGATCCAGAAAGTCTTCTTTTTATTAAATACTTCAGGTAAGTGCCCTGTAATGTTTTTGTTCAACATCCCTTCCCCTCCACATACAGTGATTTTCAATTCAAAAGCTACCCAGTAACAAATTCGGCCCTAAGTCACATCCAAAGTTATTTTTTTTTTTTGAAGAGTTCCTCTTGAGGTTCCTTAAATGTTTCACTGTTTCTTTCTTTTACTTATTACATATACCCATTTGGGTGGATTATAACTATTTCATTTAAAAAATTTATTTAAAGAGTTCCCGTCATGGCTCAGTGGTTAACAAACCCTACTAGGAACCATGAGGTTGCAGGTTCAATCCCTGGCCTCGCTCAGTGGGTTAAGGATCCGGCATTGCCATGAGCTGTGGTGTAGGTTGCAGACACAGCTCGGATCCTGCGTTGCTGTGGCTGTGGCGAAGGCCGGCGGCTACAGCTCCTGTTAGATCTCTAGCCTGGGAACCTCTATTTGCCGCGGGTGCGGCCCTAGAAAAGGCAAAAAGACAAAAAAAAAGTATATAAAACATGACATAACAATCTCAATTCTTAGTGTCCTAACAAATCATTTTTAAGAACATTCATGAACACAATAACATAATAATCAGGGAAGAAAAAGAGCAGCTTTAATGTTTCTTAAAACCTAGGTCATAATGGCACTATGAAATTACACAGAAAAGAAATGAAGCTAACTGTATGGTCAAGAAACTTCCTTTTATGTCTGTTTTTCTTTTTGAGATAATTAAATCATTGACATAAAAGGATTTTGGAGGCAGGATATGGTGGATTAGAAATGGTTCTGGACCTGGGGATTTGGTTTATTCAACCTTGGGCTCTACCTCCAACTTGTTGGGTGGTTCTGGGAACTCATTTTCCCTCTCTTGACATCAATTTTTTATTTTTGTGAGTTTTAGCTTAGATTATTTACAAGGTTTTTCCATTTATAGTTTATTTCATTTAACTTATTCAATATGTACTTAAATTTAGCACTTTATTAGCAACTGTCCAGAGGCGACAGGGGTATTATTTTACAGTTCAACTTCCTCTAAATAAAATATCAGTACCTCTAGACAGTCTTTACTGCTGATGTAAAACCTTTTAGGAGCACCTTTTAATACAGAAGTAATCATTCATTATGGACATATTTTTTCTTCTCTTTTGAATTGATTTTTTAAAATTTTTTATTGAAGTATAGTTGAATTACAATGTTGTGTTAGTTTCAGGTATGCAGTAAAGTGATTCACTTATATATATATATATATTATGTATTTTTTCTTTTTTTGCATTCTCTTCCATTATAAGTTATTAAAAGATATTGAGTAGAGTTACCTGTGCTATACATTAGGTACTTGTTGGTTATCTATTTTATATATAGTAGTGTATATATTTTAATACTAATCTCCTAATTTATTCCCACTCCACTTTGGTAACCATAAGTTTATTATCTATGTCTGTGAGTGTATTTGTTTTGTAAATAAGTTCTCTTGTATACTTTTCTTAGATTCCACATACAGGCAATACCATATGATAATCATCTTTTTCTGTCTTACTTTAATTAGTATGATAATCTCTAGGTCCATCCATGTTGCTGCAAATGGCATTATTTCATTCCTTTTTTATGGCTGAATAGTATTCCTATATATATATACTATTCAGAAGAAGGGAAAAAATATATATCTTTATTAAAAAGATATTTATATCTTTTATAAATATAAAAAAGATATATATATCTTTTTCCCTTCTTCTGTTGATGGACATTTAGGTTGCTTCCATGTCTTGGCTATTGTAAATAGTGCAGCAAAAACATTGGGGTGCTTGTATATTTTTAAATTATGGTTTACTCTTGATAAAGGCCCAGGAATGGGACTGCAGGATTATCGGATAACTCCATTTTTAGTTTTTTAAGGAATCCTCATACTGTTCTCCATAGTGGCTATACCAATTCACATTCCCAACAACGATGCAGAAAGGTTCCTTTTTCTCCACACCCTCTCCAGAATTTAGAGTGTGTAGACTTTTTGATGATGGCCATTCTGACTTGTGTCAGAATGAAGTATCAGGAGAAATTCAAACCACTGCAGTGACAGCAGCAGATCCTTAACCACTGAGCCACCAGGGAACTCTTGGAAGTATATTTTTTTTGCTGAAGTAAATTTTCCTTCAATTAGTTTTACAGTGTTTATAAAGTTGATGGTAAACAACTGTGTCTCCCTTCCCAAGCACAGGCTTATCAAATTGAATCCTGGGAGCCATGTGAGAGATTATAAAAGTTAGCTCTACTGTAATTTATGATTTCATTGACTGTATTTGATATTATACTTAATGCTTCCTTTAAGACAAAGATCTAAGAATCACAAAATAACAAAGTCTCATAAAACTACTCAATCTGTCATATTACTTCACTTTCTGAATACCCAGTTTTCTAAAGAAATTGTAAAATGTTCACATATTACTCAATATAGTCAAGACTGGATGGATAACAAGGATGATTCAATTACCGCCTTCAAGGGAAAAAGACAACTTGTTTTGGAAAATTTTCGCTAAGTCGGTTTCTTTGTCATTCTAAGGTTCATCTGGATTACTGGTAACCAATTGGGTACCTGGCAAGGCACAGGCTTACTTTAGAAATAATTCTTTAAAATTTTTTTTCTTTATTTTTAGGACCATACCTACAGCACATGGAAATTCCCGGGCTAGGGGTCGAATCAGAGCTACAGCTGTGGGCCTACGCCATGGCCACAGCAGTAAAAGATCCGAGCCGTGTCTGTGACCTACACCACAGCTCAAGGCAACGCCAGATCCCAGACCCGCTGAGCGATGCCAGGGATCAAACCCGCATTCTCATGGATTTGTTTCTGCTGCACCACAATGGGAACTCCTAGAAAGAATTCTTGACAGAGATGAACTCAGGTGCAGAAACGCATCTATATAAACTGTGAAGTCAGGCAAGAGACCCTTAGTGACTAGGAAGGTTCTTTAGTGCAAAGCTAACTAGAGATCAGAGAGCCTTAAAAGCAAAGTATGACTTCTGAGGGGAGCATGGCAGGCTGGGGGAGGGAGACCTGTTAATTAAATAGTTTTGAGTCAGATGTGATAGTGGGGTACAACACACATGTTCCACTGATGTAAATATTTAAATAGCATAGTTACAGCTACCCATAGATTCCAACTTTATTCCCCTCTTGGTATGGAGTAAGGAACAGACAAAATGGAAAATTAGCTCCTCAAATCTCAAAGTCTAGAGTCAGTTTAGATCACCTTGACAAATGAAGGTGACTGTTTAGTTGGGGAAATAATCTGCTTTGATCATCACAGCGACTCTAAATTCAATGGCTTTTTGTGAAACTCTACACATAACTTTGACCTTGGTGTTCGAATTCTCTTGCCCTTCAGAACAGGAGTGTCTATGGTGGAAAAAAAGGATTTAAGAAAGAGCGTATCAAAATGATCAAAACTAGACATTATACATAGCCTCTACATAAAAGCTAAGGGAAATATACTTTTAACAAAATGGTATTTCATTTCTCTCTAGTGCTGCCCATTAAAAATGTGTAAATGGCAACGAAAATGACAAGCCAAAAGCGTATGAATGGTCACTGTTGGAGTAAATTACTTCTAAGCAGGGCTCGCCCATAGCACAAGGTCCATGCTCTTCACGGCCAAATCAACAGCCCTCTATTTGGCAGATTGTTTTGTTGTTGCTACCGCCGACACGTCAGGGAGCAGATGCCAAGAAATTTCACACGGAGAAAAAACTCATGATGTCACTCCACACTCTTACAAGACTTTTAACCTTCATGACTGTGGAAAACCGTGGGCTGTCTATTGGAGTCCATATTTTTATGGCATTAAAAAGTTTCCCTCTTCATCATTCTAGCCAAACATGGAAGAAGAAAGATACACTTCATTGCTTGACCTACTATCCCATCTCAGGAAGAACTCTGTGCTTTAAGAAATGTCAAACATGTTTTTTTTTTTTTTTTTTAAACTTTAGTTTGTCTTTCCTATGGGAAGTTTTAAGCTATGGATTGAAATCCTGTCCACTATAGTTGTCTGCCTTAGGAAACTCCCACCTGATCAGTTACAGAATTATCCTTTCCAGGGTCCCCTCTACATCACAGTGGACAGGCTCCTAAACCCCTAAGCTCCTTCACACCCTGTATCACCAAGGCCTCCCCTCTCTTTCTGAACAAGCTCATCTGCTCCAGGGCCCTCAACAACATCTGTCCCCTCAGACCTAACTTTCCCTCCCCTCATGCGGTCCCACAGTGTTTCCTGTTATTTTGACCTCTCCCTCCCTCCAGGGCTCATCTCTATTTTATGCTATCTATTGTGAAAACAAGATCATCCTCCCAGAGAAACCATCAGGCCCCACTCAAATCTGCTATCATTGTGGAAAGAATCCCCAAGCCCCGGCTCCCCGAGGCACAGAGCCCAGAGTTGTTGTGGCTCTTTTTTTCCTCTGCGCACTCCATGCTGAATTAGTCACCAAATCCTACCACATTTTTTTTTAACAATAGAGATAAAATCAGTCTCTTTTTCTTCATTTTAATAACTAAATCTCTGATTCAGGTTCTGTTTAAGTCAGCCATAGTCTACTGTGACTGGTCTCTCCCCTTCTCTTCTAATCAATTCAGAATACAATGGTTAAAATCGTTTTCATCTCACTTGCTTTGACGAGATTTTTTTTTTTTTCAGTTCACAGGCTTAGAATCAGAAAATAATAGAAGTTTAAAAAAGAGAAAGGACCTTAAAAATCACCCCGTTCCCGTTCTTTTATGGATGAGGGAAGGGGGAGTGAGGAAGGCTAAATTGCCCAAGATCATACAAATTGTCTGAGCTGGAATTAGACCCAGTTTGCTCGCTTTAACAGTCCACATTGCATCATCCTTTGTGTGAGCACCGACACTTCCGCTCGTCCATAATCCTGTGAACTGGGGTGTCTGTCTTTCTCACTGTACCTCCCACACTTGCAAATTTCTTGTTCTCTCTTTAGGGAGAGTTGGTTTCCTCCCAGACTCCTTTACTCAATTTCCCCACTTACATGGACTCACATACTATTTCTATCCAACTACTAAAACACTTCCTTCCTCTGATTCAAAACTAACTTCAAATCTAATCGCCTCCAAGCAATGGCACGCTAGTGGTCACCTTCTCACCTTAATACTCAGCTTTTGTGTAAATTTTCTTCCTCAGCCTTCTCTCTAGCTTATTTGAATTCAATTCAAAAAGAAGTCGTGAGCATCTCCTAAGAGCTAAGCAAAGTGAATAATCCCTTTGTAACTTAAAAGGCAGGGGGAGAAAAAAAAAGGCAAACCTGGAGTTCCCTGGTGGCTCAGTGGGTTAAGGATCTAGCAGTGTCAAGTGTCATAGCAGTGGCTAGGGTCTGAACCCTGGCCCCGGGGAATTTCCGCATGCCACAGGCAAGGAAAAAAAAATCCCCCCACCCTCAGCCAATCCAGAAATCATTTCAAACTCTCCACTAGTTTGGACACACAGTCGAAGAGCAGGGCTCTCATTCATAAAACAACCTAATTTTGTTTAGTTGTGATTCCTGGAAGAATCGTTTTTTTCTTTGGATTCATTTCAGTCTATTCTCACATGTTGCTATTAGGTTATGGAAGGGTTTCTACGAGGGTCTAGAAATAGCCGTCCTTATTATTTTTCCTTTGTTAATGATTACTGGTGTTATTGGAAAAATCGTATCATCTGAGAACTGTCAATTTCCTCACGAAATTTCACCCCTTGTCCTGAGAACAGATATAATTCATTATAATCACCAGAAGGTGCTGCCCACAGCTGCTTAATAAAATTGTGTCATTAGAAGTATTATTTAAAATTAGTGAACTACTGCCTGGGGCTGGCAATATTTTTATTGTCTAAAGATTTTCTGTTGTAATGGAATTGGACTTATTCATAATATCTAAAATTCTGAATTTGTTTCATCGCCAACCTGATGGTAAATCAGCTGGCATTATTTATTTAGGGGGTGAGATAGGCAAGCTTTCCTTCTGAGACCAAATTATTGGCAATTCTTTAATTAATCTAGGAGAAGATGAATTGAGACCACAGGATATTAGCTCCTGCTGATACTCGAAAAACAAGACACTCTTACATCATAACTAACGCTCAAATCCCTAGGGACACAGCATCCTGAAAATGTTACTCTGAATGAGAGCTAGAGTACTCGTTACTCTGATGGAACCAAAGTATGGATTTGACTTATCTGCAGAGCTTTGAAACTGGGGCATTTTTTCGTCTGTGGGTTATGGCCCCGTTTCCAGAAAAATCTATCTAAGCCTAATGTAACCTAGCAAATCTTTCAAATGAAATAGTCTTGTGGGAGGCAAGTTGTCATTTTCTCACATATTATTTAGGGCTCAGTTCAGGTTTCCTTCTTTCTTCTTTCCCGTCTTAAACCCCCTGCTCATTCTCCACAAGCGCTATTTTCTAATTAAGGAAAATGAAATTTGTAATGTGTAGAGAAGGGAGACGTGACCTCCCTTGCGAGCCAGCCTTGCTCCTCCCCGCACACCATTAAAAACTAGAATCCAGGGGTGGTTGTTTTTTTAATTGGTATCACTTTGTCTTTAGTGCAAAACACATGGCAATAATTTAGTGAACCTCAGTGTTTCTCTTGTGGCAAATTGATAGCATAATTTTATTATGAGTGGAACAATGACTTCTGGGAGCAGGAGAGATTCTCCCAGAACTACACATAACTCGGTTGACTAAATGTAATACTTGGAGAAGGTAATGAAAACCGAGCAGAGGCTCAGCAAGGACTAGAAGATTTCAGTTTCTTGCTCCTGTCAAAAGGCTACTCAATAAATCATCCCTGAAGCTTATTTAATGTCAGAAGCCAGTAAGCTGACAAAGTACACGGGGTGCTCACCTCAGAAAAGGCACACCGAGTCACGTGATCTCTGGTCCCTGGACCCGGTGGGGTCATATAATCTGTCTATGGATTTTAATAAGTAACCTATTATGTTCCCTTTGGTGCTAATTATTTTACACTTCACTCGTTTCCTGTTTACTGACATTGCTTTAGTAATTTCATTATGAAAAAAATTACCAGGAAAGGTAATCTGGAGGACTTTTATTCTATTCTATTCCATAGGGAGTTTCTACTTTTCTCTTTAATATTCTTCTTCTCCATCAGCCGAGTCCACCAAACACAAATACAAAACACTGAATCTACAGGAACACTGTAGGATAACAGGAAACCGGCATATTTAGCGAAGCAAAGAGTCACATTGAGTCAGTTAGTAACTCACAGCTAAGAAGGTCTTTGGAGTTTACCCTATCGAGCTTGGCTTCAGGTAACACAGGAAATAAACCAGCTGTGACCGAATTCCAATGTGCTACTTTCTACACACCTTTATGAGGAGGAAATTTGCTCACGGGCACTCAGAAATATCTATGCATCCTTTCTACTGCAAAGACAAAACAGTAAGAACCAGACCCACAATAAAAAAATAAATAAATAAAGGCCACTCTGCTCCCATGAAATCTTTACGTATTTTACTGTATACATTACTTTCCGTATTCTCATCATCAGGCTACTGGTTCCAGAGTGCCCTCTTTTAAAAAGAACACATTTTTGAATTTTAGAAAACAAAGTGCAGAGACAATGAAAGCTGCCTCATGTTTCATCATTTTTAAGTGAAATGGTATGAAAAATCTCGGTTTTAAAATAACTGACAGCTTAACCTTGAAATTACCAAAATGTCAATATCAGAGAGGTGGAAGTATGCACATATCTGTGACCACCTCTGTGAAGGAAATCTATGAGCAATAATGAAAAAGGAATCTTTTGACCATCCTTCTTACCATATAGGCTTAATCAAGAATGGCCGGGTCCTTCTTGAAGAACTGAGCTGAAGCCATCATCAGGCCAAGACCGTTAAAGAGCTGTTTCACCAGTGGGTTTTGAGGTAGATTTGAATCCAGATCTTTGAGGGCTGATCCACCGTTCCATCATTCCCTTAGTAATCACTGCTGAAGTTTTTGTTTATCTAAAGTCTTTAAGGAAGTTTGGAACTCAAGAGGTCAACATTAAACAGCCTGAAACCTCAGTTTGCATGGACTTATCTAAGAGATAAGCTGTATCTAGAGACAGATGGGAAATCTCATATCTCTCAATGTTTACCTTGCAAGGGAAAAAGAAAAAGAACTCTGAAGTATTTCAACCTGAGAGCAGAGTTGATTCTGACCAGGACAGGGAGTTTAGAACAAATCCATACTGAATGATCAGTCAGCAACAGTGATTCTTATTCACACACAAAAAACAAGCAGACCAAAACAACAAGAGACTACCCTGGAGATTTTCTATTATGATTACAATAAAACAATGAATCAGGAAAAAAATGTGAAGAAAGAAACACTTTTAAAAAAGAAAAACGAGAGAGTTCCCATTGTGGATCAGTGATTAACAAATCCGACTAGGAACCATGAGGTTGTGGGTTCAATCCCTGGCCTCATTCAGTGGGTTGAGGATCCAGTGTTGTTGTGACCTGTGGTGTATGTTGCAGACGTGGCTCAGATCCCGCATTACTGTGGCTGTGGTGTAGGCCGGCAGCTACAGCTCCAATTAGACCCCTGGCCTGTGAACCTCCATATGCCGCAGGTGCGTCCCTAGAAAAGACAAAGAAAAAAAAAAGAAAAACTATAAGTATTTTCCTATCCATGTTTCTAAACAATTTTGCAGATAAAAAATGATTTTCCTTGTTTCTAGAGGAAATAGTTCTGAAAGTGATGAATTGGATAGAATTTCTGGGATAAGCTCTGGGAGGGCTGACCAGCCAATACTCACTCTCTAATATTTGAAAAAGCCAACACAATGAAAACAATAGCAGCAAAGACAAAACAAGCCCTTAAGATCAAGAGGTTAATATGACCCTACATTTACTCATTAACAGAGCAGATTCTCAATTAAGTAATTTTTGGAGTGCTGCTTTCCAGGGAATGAATGAATGCGTGAAGTGAATGAGGACATGATCTAGACACGATTCTAAAGGACATACTTCTCTGACAGAGAGTTTTTGGAATACATTTAAAGAATATTCTCTACTGTGGGTAATAGAAGAAACAAGAGGGAAAAATTATTGGAAATAGCAGCAACATGGTTAAAAAGGACTGAGAACTCAGAACCAAGCTGTAGCCACCAAAACTCACATTTTTAAGGGTAAAAAATTTAGGGAAATGAGAGTTCCTTGGTGGCTCAATGGGTAAAGGAGCTGGCATTGTCACTGCTGTGGAACAGGTTCAATCCCTGGCCTAAGGACTTCGTGTTGCATGAGCAGTCCAAAAAAAAAACCCAAAAAACCAAAACCCAAACCCAAACCAAAAAAAACACAACTTTACGTCAAGTAAACAATATGGTATTCTGATCCATATTTTTACACTCTGTTTAATAGCTTTCTGAGATTCCTCAGAAAACTAAACATAGAATTACCATTTGATCCAGCAGTCCCACTCCTGGGCATCTATCCAGAGAAAACCATGACTCGAAAAGACACATGTACTCCAATGTTCACTGCCAAGACATGGAAACAACCTAAATGTCCATCGACAGAGGAGTAGATAAAGAAGTGGTACATATACACAATGGAATATTACCCAACCATTAAAAGGAAAGAATAACAGCATTTGCAGCAACATGGTTGGACCTAGTTGGATCTTCACTTCATGCTAAGCAAAGGCAGTCAATAGCCTAGACATGGAAACAACCTAAATGTCCATCGACAGAGGAGTAGATAAAGAAGTGGTACATATACACAATGGAATATTACCCAACCATTAAAAGGAAAGAATAACAGCATTTGCAGCAACATGGTTGGACCTAGTTGGATCTTCACTTCATGCTAAGCAAAGGCAGTCAGACGATGAGACACCAACATCAAATGCTATCACTAACATGTGGAATCTAAAAAAAAACGACACGATGAACTTCTTTGCAGAACAGATACTGACTCACAGACTCTGAAAAACTTATGGTTTCCAAATGAGACAGGTTGGGGGGTGGGAAGATGCAGTGAGGATCTGGGATGGAAATGCTATAAAATTTGGTTGCAATGATTGTTGTACACCTATAAATGTAATAAAATTCATTAAGTAATAAAAAAAATTTAGGGAAGTGAGAGTTCCCTGGTTGCTCAATGGGTGAAGGAACTGGCATTGTCACTGCTGTGGAACAGGTTCAATCCCTGGTCCAAGAACTGTGTGCTGCATGAGCAGCCAAAAAAAAAAAAAAAATTTAGGGCAAGTAAACAATATGGTATTCTGATCCATCTTTTTGCCCTGTTTAATAGCTTCTAATTTAAAGGCCCTGTTTCAGCTTTGCATTTACAAGCCCCTTTCTATTTTCTGCATTCTAGAAATAAGTTTGAGGGTAATTTGAAATTTACTTTTTATCACCATTTTTACAAATATAGCTGTATTGATCTGTGACTGGGGTTATGAATACTTAGTGAATCCACTCTGTAAGACAATTCTGTAATATTTTCAACGAATTGTCTTCATTTTTTTCTACTTAAAAACTAGTACATAGGAAGTCAATAACATCATACTTTAAAATCACTCAGTCTGCTGAAATACAGACTCTTACTTCTGTGTTACTTTGAGAAACCATGTCGATCACACCTACTGAGATGGATAAAGGACTCGGTTGAGCAAACTTTGTCTCTCTTCCAAATACTGCTGTAATGAAGTAAAGAAGTAGGTACAGCCTTGTGTCTACCCCAGGATTTGTCTGTGGAGTTCACTGTCTTTATCAATGAAAGACAGGGGGCTAATTCTAAAAATCTTCCAATATCAAAAACAGTCTACATTTTGGACTGAATCTCCTCCCCCCCCCGTATTTAGAGAAAAACCATAACGTTCAGCATGAAGAATTTTATCTTCAAAAAATGTTCTCATTTAAATATTTTCTTTAAGGGGCATGTTTTGGAACTGTTTCAGAAACTTGTTGCATTCCTTTTTTGTTGTTTTGTGTTTTCTCTGTAGCACTGTACTTTCCTCTAAACGAGGGACTTTTTTTTCTCCCCTTATTGGCATTCCAACCCAGCAAAGAAATATGCATCCTGAGATAATGCTGCCAGCTTGCTATGAAAACCATATTTCATTCTTTCTTTGCAGAGCGAAAGGGAAAAGCACAAAGGCTCGGGTATAATGAATGTAAAGGATTGCAGCAAACCTCCCCTTTGAGTCCCCTCGCTGGCATCTCCTTCCTTTATTTCCCCCTCCAACTCCTTTTGTTTACCACTTTTAAAAGGCTCTCGCTGAGTCTGAGCCGCTGGCCCAAATTTGGACAGAATCTCAATTTCTGGAAACGGTACTCTTGTCTCTATGGGCTAGAAAGTGTCTGGAAATGCTGGTGTGACAGGGCAATGGACTGGAGGCATAGCTGCCTAGGTACAATACACATCTTCAATTTTTTGCTCAGTGTGGGAATGTCAAGATTCTGTTGCAGAAACTAAAATGCGAAAATATGGTAATAGTCCCTCTTATTCAAAAGTGACAGCCCCTGTGTTGATGCCCTAGTCACCCCCCAGCTCTATGTGCTGTAGACAGAGCAAACTGAAATCCACTTAAATTTTCAGGCAATCCGTCTGTTTAAACATAAATCCCGTGTCCTTTTCTTTCTATGTCTTTTAGTCTCTCTCACCACCTCCCTTTGGTTTTCCTCTCGGAAACCACAACAAGTCCCCCAGAAATGGAGACCCTGGAGAAAGAGCGATTGGAACCTGGGCAGAGCTGCAAAGTGACTGGAAACTGTACAGGCAATGCAAACTCAGCTCCGGCACCGCCAGAAGCGACCGGCAGTAAGAAAATGCTCTGGGTTAGCAAAGGACTTGGTGGGGCTTGTTGCCACCACATCCCAGGCCTCTCTGCCTCCTTCCCTGGTCCCTGATTTCTCTGGCACGGGAGCCCATCTGAAAGAGAGGCATTTCACCTCAAGCTCACCGACCTGAAGTTCCAAAGCATGCCATTTTTTTTTTTTTTTTTTGGTCTTCCTTTCCTCAGCATTGGCAGTTTCAGCACATGAAATGCTGACAATGAATCTAGCACCTGGCAAATCTGACTGGAGATTCAAATGGATTTTTGATTCGGAAACAGAGATGTTCCTTGGAAATAACCAGAGAAGACAGCAGCTCTGTTTTTAACAAATGGCCGTGGTGGAAACTGCTGAGTGGAGAGAGGATATTCGGTCCAGCCGGCTCGTTCCCTCAGGTTTATCTCTACTCCACCTCCCTGGCCTATCACTCTCTTCCTTCAATCCTCTTTCTCTGGAGATAAAAGTGTCCAGCTGTCTCTGTGCCTCATTTAGATTTCCTGCACCACTGGCCAATTATTCCATATGTTTACTACAAAATTATTTTCCTCGATTCCCAGCTTACTCGTGATGTCCTCACATTACAGCGGATTTCCTGGTGTCTGCCCTCCTTGCCGGGGAGCGACAATGTACACCCCTTTGAAAACGACTTGTCTTTGCTGTAAAGAAGTGCAAACTCTTTTACCACGAACTCAGCCTCCTACTCATTTAATTAGGCTTCAGAAGGGCTGGGGGATTCACTGACAGGGGCCTGCTGCCGACTCTGTCCTAGAAACCCGCCTACAATCCTGCTCTTGCCCTCCAAGTTTCAACAGCAAAGAAAAGCATCAGGGCACATCCAACTGGACCGATGGATTCCCGAGGAAAAGGATTGCTTCCCTGAGGCTACCACTCTGTTCCGGTCCATATTTTAATCAGGGCCGAGAGGGTCTTCCAACAAAACCACCTTCTCTTTTCAGAGCACTCAACCTATGTCATATTTGCACACACAAATCCTTTTGTCTCCTCATCTTTCCATTTCGTAAGAAAACCAAGTCACCCAGGGAGTTCCTGAACTTTCCTCAAGGGAAACGGAAGAAAGAGAAACTGATTCCCCAGATAACTTTCCCAGCACAGTTCCTGAGTCCTCACTGAACGAGCTTCTATCTAGTCTAGAAAAATTCACCAATGTGGCCAGACTGAAAGAGGTAAAGCAAAACTGTTGCTTCCCATGAGAAAGTTCTACAAAGTGGAGGTCTGATTATCAAAAGCTAGTGCAGCGAGAGAGATTGTTGTAGACCGCGGATGGAAAGATGGGGCAAGCAGGACGAAGACATTTCATACCTTCAGTTTGAGAGGCCGTGCAAGGACATTTAATCTATTACACAAAGGAACTCTCTGAGCTACCTTCAACAGGCAAGTTCCTTGAAATTTGTTTCACGCATTTTTATTTGGGGCCCTGGAGACAGCCTTCTATCGAGAGAGTAAGTTCTTTATTCTTAGTCTAACTGTTTTCTGTCAATAAGATGGACAGAATAGATTTTGGATTGTTGGTATATAATAGGATGTAACACTGCAGTGATCTGAGTTTGTACAAGTGTAGTATTTCTTCCTTTTAAAATTAAATCTGGAAATAATAGAAATTAATGCTGTAATTCCTATACAGCACTGGGGAAAGTTACATAAAAACATGGAGATGTTATGATTTTTCTCATAGTATTTTTAAGCTTAAGGGGTTTGCATCGTCAAAGTTAAGACTTTGCCATATTTTGGTAATTACTATTGTCAAAGGGGCACGAATGCATCCTAACACATTCTTCAAGCAAGAATTTGCTCATTAAAAAAATTTTTTTTCTAAAACTCTTTAGCCAATGAATGAATACAAGTACGCCTCCTGAGGAAATACCAGAGCATTAATACCTAAAACTTTCCTTTAAAACGTCTAACTTTTATAGCTATTTGAAGCCACTTGCCTCCTAGGGCTCCCTAATCTTACCTCCCTGGCATCAAAGAACTACAAAAGAAGGATCATCTAAGAAACTACAAAAGTCTATCTTTGTTTAATATAGAAGCTGTGCACAGTAAGTTGTCTGCTCTCAGATTTTATCACCCCTTACATGTGTATCTATTTCTTCCTGAAAGAAATCTCCATTCTGGTTTGTAAGCAATCTAACGAGGTCTTTATTGATATCACCATATGAAATCACCATAATTCTCTCTCATTTTTACAATTATGTGCTTTTTTGCTATTTTAACTACAGACAGCTTCTATACCGAGCACGCAGCATGCACTTTTTCCCTGAAATGTAACAAGCATATAAGATACAAATGACTGTTGTCCCCATTTTACAGATAAGGAAACTAAGGCATAAAAGGGTTAAGGATGAAGGTCAAACATCTGACAAACGGTGGACCTAGGCTTTTAGTGCCACTGAGTCTGGTGCTGGAGCCTGAGTGCTTACCCACCAAGCTGTATGGGCCTCCAGGTTTTCATCAATATTCAGTCACAGACCAACAGGTTTGCTTCTCCATTGTGAGGAGGTTACTCAGATTAAAGATATTCATTTCTATGCTTTTCTCTCCCAATGCACACACTTCGGTAGTTTCAGAACTGGTGTGGCTCTTTCCTAACTGAACAGTCTTACTACTTGTGATTAGTTTTGGCAGTGAAGTATGTACACTGAAGAGCTGGTTATCATCACTTAAAAAAAAGTCTTAATTAGCTGATTGATTATTTATGGACTTCTGAGGGTTAACTGTAGAAAAAATGACAGTGTCATAAACTCCATTCTTTTCCTGAAATCACATTTTGATTGGTTTGTATCATCACTTTTTTGCACACTCCCTACTGTAAATACATTGGAAAAGCCCATTAAGATTACTTCCAACATTGGCTGCTAAGATAAAACAATCTTTAATTCCCTTAATTATCTCCTAAACTTCCTTTTTTTTTTTTGCTTATTTGTTCTAAAATGACTGGCTGATCTTAACAAGTCTGTTTTTATTGCTTATTGCTCTCATCAAGCACGTGGGGCCATGTTCTATTGCTTGTTACTACAGAGGCAATTTTACAGCGATACTTAACTACCCTGACCTTGCTTGGCCTTTCTATTTTAAGAGGTAAGTGAGAAGCAGAACTGAAATGGCAAGGCTTCCATGATTTTTTGATCCACATGGTTTCTCTATTCTGATTCTTCGGTTACAAGCATCACAGCAGATAAGTCTAAAGTCCCAGCTTCAATCAGAGAAGTGGGTATTATTTCCTAGGAGAACTGACTCAACGAGGCTTAGGAATTGCTCTGTGATCCCTGTGCTTCTTTTTGCTGAGAGCTCTCAGGATCTGGAGAAACTGTTCATAGTTGACTCCTCTCATCTCCTCACTTGGCACTTAAGACCAGTGATTAGGAAGCCTTCAGAAATGAGTTTGGATAGCTTTCCTCTGTTTTGAAGGTGGTATCATCAAGACACTGGGCGGTTTCAGAATGTACCATTTCAGAATGTACCAAAAGTGCTGGTGTGCCCTTTTACATTTTTTTTCGAAATCCAGCAACACTCGGTTCCCGGGTGAAATTCCAGGTCATCTTTTGGAACTAGCCTCATGAGTCACACCTTATTATCAAAGTTAAGGGTAGCTGTTAGCTAAGAATTGGACCTCGGGGCAAGATTATAGGGTTTTTCAGAAGAAGTGTGAAAATTAGGGAGATGGAATTATTTTGTTAAAGATGTAGGTGTCAATATTTATGCCATACTATGGAAAGGCTGTGGTATGATGGACTGTTACATCCTAACCCTTGGCATTCTGCAGCAAACGTGGTTCAAATGATAGAGGAACAAGAACCCTAAGCTGTCACACCGACCAAACTCCTTGTCCATGCCCTGAGGCGCAAGGGAATTCAGAAAATAAGGGTGCTGTCTCCAGGTTCCAACCAGGCGTCTAATTGTAAGAACTGCTCATCTTTAGGCCTGACTGTCACATTTCTGCTCTTCAAGTGTAACGACTACATCAAAAAGTACAGGTAGTGGATGATAGGGAGCAGTACTTTCAAAAAAAGGCAACATCAAAGGCCAAAGTCAAACATCAATGTTGAAAGACTTCCTTTTTCTCCAAACTCCCACCACAACTACCCTCAACTTGCCCCCAATTTATAAAAATTATGATTTGAAAGCAATGTTCACTGCATCAAGGACCACTGTACAGAAAGGAGCTTGGTTTGGTAGCCAGTGTAATATAAAACAACATGCAGAGCAGATCAGTCTCCTCTCTTCAACACAGAATGTATTTCTTTTATTGTTTTAGACCACTGAGAGCTGGCGCTAGGGACATAAGAATGAATATATATATATATACACACAGAGAGACACACACAGACATACAGTATCTGTATCTCCTCTATGAGGTTTATATCAATGTATAACCACATACACATCTCCGTCTGGAGATTACAGCCTTTATTCCGAGTTTTTGGTCTAAAGGCTATCTTTAAATGTACATAGTTCTAATCTTTAGAAGAAAATTCAAGTCTGTATTGTCTATCCTTTCTTTCTGCCTTTCTTTTCAGGTTAGCAGTTTATTTCTGCATTAATCACCCTGACAGAAGCAAGGCAACTCAATTTTCTGCTTCTGTAGGTAGGCACATCACTTTCTGTACAGCACTAGGCATGAAAAGGGCTGCAGCTAAGCTTTGGTTACTGGTGTAATTGAAATGCTATCCACACTATAGGGTGCATTAAAGTCAGATAACGGCAGTTCCTGTGGCCAATTTAAGTAGCTTGACTTCCCTGGGAAAAAAAAAAAATTGCCTGACAGATAAGGCAGACAAACTGGCTAATTCTCCAAGCATGTCTCTCATTGTGATCCTAGAAAAATGAGAAAAAAATGAATCACAGAACCACAAAATCAATTGACCCTCGGGTAGCTCATCAGGCAGTGAGTCTGATAAACCTAAAAGCTTTGTTAATGTCTGCCTGCCTGTATCCCACAGATAGAGCACTTTGTAAATGAACCTGCTTTGATAAATATATTAAGGAAAGCTGTGAATAAAGGCAGAGACTTCTCATTTGTAAATACAACCTCTGCTACATGGAATTAGAATGATAAAATGGAGTTCCATGTAATTAAGTTTGTATAAGGCCTGAAATCCGTGCAAATACTTCCCCTGAATTTTGAAAGAGAACTGTCAGTTCAATTAATCTGAACATCACCCCAAGAATGTACTGAACAAAATTAAGCTGCTGATAAGACCTGGGCCAGTATTTTGATAAGTAATTCCTATATCATTTCTTGGCCACTGTGATCATTTTATTTAATCCTCTGCCCCTCCTTTTCCTCAGTTACCCTCTAAGCCACATACAAAGAGTGATGGTCCATGCACCTCCTCAGAAGGCATCAGCCAAATCTCGAAGCTAAAGACGGGATTTTTTTTTTTTTTTTTTTTTACTCTGTGTTCAAAAAAAAAATTTAGGGTAAATAAACTTCTATTAGGAGATCCTAAAGAGCCTGCATCGTCATCACCCCTCAAGGCCCAGACAAAAGAAACCTTCCCAGAACTGCACCAAAATACCCGGAGTAACTGTTTTCCCGGGGAAGGACCTGAACAGAAATTGTTCTGTACCGCTGGAGAATTTTAAAGCAGGAGAGAAGGGGAAACGTGAGCTGGAGAGGAAGAGTGGGAGAGAAGAAAAGAAAGAGGGAGAGGGAAAGAGAAGAGGAATATAGCTCACAAAAACCATCTACCTAGTTACCTGTCCCTAGGCACTAGGTCCTCACCTCCAGGCAGAAACCCAGAATTCATCCTCCTCAATTGCTTTTGTTTCATAGAAAAAAAGGGAAAACAATCATTATGAAATCTTATTTCAGCCATGGGAGAAAGACGTTGATTTTTGGGTCACTCACCAGTTGTTTACTTGGAGAATTGTAAGTCCTGTGTCTTGCGCTAACTGTTTCTTCTGCTCTTCGGAGGGGTACGGATGCTAATGAAAAAAACAAATGTTTTGAAAGATGTATCAGAAGTTAAGAATTGAGTCATTTACGTCTAAGAACGAAAGCACTGTTTGTGATTTCTTTTAGTCTATGGCTTGCCCAATTGCAGCTTTTCAATCACGTGTGGGGAAAACAAGGACAGAGGACAAGGATCCAAAAACCTTCTGGGGCAGTCCCATTCCGGCCACACTGTGGAGGCTGGCAGTACAAAGCACCACGCTGCAGGTATTCAGTTTCTTTCATCACTTAGGGATGCATAGCACTTTGGCAATGGGTCAGAATTTTGGTTACCTACAATCACTTCAGTTACACTGAAGGAACTCGTTTCAGGCCCATTTTATTGGACTTCCTAGAAAACCTTGGTGAAGCCCTTCTCCTCCACTATCTTTGTGAGATGACTCAATATAATCGTTATTTCCTAGTTATTCGGAGGTTCTGGACAAAGTTTGGAAAGTAAGATCGTGAATAATCACAACTATTCTTGGAAGCCATGGCAACCGCTTCAATTACAGCGGAGTTTACATTTATTTATGTTGACTCCTTTAAGGGACAGTGGAAAGTTCTTCTTCTTCCTCTTTTTTTTTTTTTTACCTGTTTCCTACCCCTGGTTAAGAGGGGCATGCACAATGACCCCACATCAAAAGGAGTCAAAAATGTGCAATGCTTCCTACAGAAATTTTTCATTTTACCTTAACAGAATGAAGCCATAGGTTTCAGCGTTTTTTTCATTCTTGACTTCCCATCCCAACTCATCAACATTTATAATGAACCCTCCTCCCGTCATCAAACCACTTTCCTCTCTCTTTCTGAAATCAAAGACGGTTACTTTAGAATCATACATTCACTTTGAGACACCGTACTGGCATGTGCATGTCTGTTAAACAGATTCATGCTTCAAATTCACTGGTTTTCCTCAACAGAAAAGTAAACTTTCATACAACATGTCAAAGCCACTCCTCAACTAGAGAGCCTTTAGTAATAAATATTTCCCATCAGCGTTACGAAAGGGTCACGTGAGGAACAACAGAGTATTCCACTGAGAGCATTCTAATCATTCCAGTGTTTGAGAGAGTGAATGTTTTTCAATCATCTAAGATTTTATTCTTCAGGAATTTCATCTTCTATAATAGCGTGCATTATCCAAAATGTGTGTGATTACTTATTAGCAAACCCAAATGCCATTAGGTTAAACAAAATCCCCTGTATTGCAAAAGGGGTTAACTAGATTTGTATTAATATAGAAGCCAGGCTTTTAATATTCTGCAAATGTTAACAAAGAAAGATGATAATGTTGAGTTAATATGGGTTAAGCATAAAATGAAAATAAATTTTTCTGATTGCGAGGTGTTGACATTTTTTTGGCTAGGGCCTCCAGCCTGTTCCTGAAAGCTGTGTAATTACAGAAGGCTTTTCCCCTCCTTCCCCCTCCTGCTTCGAGCCTACCCACATTAGTAATGACCCCTTCACTGCTTCAAAAACCACTAATGGTCTTCAGCACGGGCAAGAAAAATGAACAGGATAAATTGGAATCCACAGTCAGTAATTTGCATCCTATGAGGCTGCTTTGGCCACTCACGCTCATTGCTGGCCATCAATCGTTGCCTGTCAGGTGCTGCACTCTGCCACCATGACAAATACTCCTCCTAACACTCTGATTCGTCCAAACAATGTAATTGTCCTCTATTCTCCTTTTTGTAATGGAGATAATGAATGACTGCACAAACAAGAAGGATTGCTCATCACAGACGCTGGGGTAGCTTCGAACTGGAAAAGGCCTAGGGTACAAATTTTAATTGACTGAAAACACTGGTGGAGGGGGGAGATGACCAAAAAGACCCCCAAATCCTTCTTGTCGTGGTATTTCTCCCACCAAATACGAGGGAGAAGCACTTTTAGACTTCTTATTCCTCTAAGATTTTGAAAGTCTAGGTTTATTGGTGATTGGCCCGGTGCAATGGAATTCTACAAATAACAAAAATGAGAATGAAAATGAAGACTCACTGCAAGGAGTTACAGATCTGCGCTGGTAACATCATCCAGTGTGCTGTTTCTTCGTGCAGTGTTTCCTTTCTGGTGTGTTCAGTCTTGC
This sequence comes from Catagonus wagneri, assembly GCA_004024745.2. NCBI lineage: Eukaryota > Metazoa > Chordata > Mammalia > Artiodactyla > Tayassuidae > Catagonus > Catagonus wagneri. Next base: position 763,172 of record PVHT020001751.1, read on the forward strand.
TCACTGATGTGACGCATTTGCCCAAGATAGACACATGTTCTGACAACATGTGGGTTGGTGTGTGTGTGTGTGTGTGTGTGTGTGTGCAAAAGAGAGGTAGAGGCAGACACACACACACACACTCTTGTATATATATATACATACACACACACATACACAGAGAAGGTTTAGATGAAATAAAGGTTTAGGATTCTAAGGTAATAGAAGAGTAGAAATGTGATGTTTGTGGAGAGCCAGTTCCTACAAGTAGGACTGTAAATTCTGATCGAAGAACAAGAATTTTTTTCCCAGTGTTTTATTAGAAACGTAGTCAAATGACCACAAAATTACATAAACAGTGCATTTTATCGTGGGAATCCCTGAGCTGTACTTTCACTATGAAAACCGTTACAAGTTCCATCCACAATCATTACAAAAATTGGGACCTTACCAAAATTCACCTTGCACAGATGGCTTTTTTTTTAATTAATAGGGAAGACCATAATAACTTTAACTTATTTAAATAACGTTCTGTGGATTTTGAACATTCGTGATTCTATGCCCCTTTTATACATGGAGTGGACTGTTTATCTGAAAGCGTTCTGGCAGTCGGCCACTATATTTCTAAAATTAAAAAAGGGATAGAAAACAATCAGCTTTCAGAGGAATTGGAACCATGGCAATGTGTTTTGGATTAATTTACAAATACATGTATATGTTTAAGGCCAAACTGTGGAACTAGAGAATTTCTACTACATGGTCTATCATATGCATTCTTCTACTTTATTAGAACAGACATCATATTGAAATAATAAACATGGGAAGCCTTCATTTCTTCTTTGATGTATATTGCTAAATGTCTGACTGACTCAAATTTAAAATAAACTTTGTTATGTTTGCACTTGAAAACTGGAAGTAGACCACAAGCAATAATTTGTTGTCAGTTTCCATATCTTGGACTAAGGCTATAGTTTAGACTATTCACTGTTGGGGGCAAAGCCACTCTGATCCAGTGGCCCAGAGGTAGCTCAGCTTACTCATAAGAATACACATCGTAACATAATAGTGATGATGGTGATTCCCTTCATCAAGAAAGAACCAGCGTAGGTCAGGGTTTTTCACATGCCCAGATAATCTTAAAGTCACTGATGAACAGAGCTGAATCACAAAGGTCCTCTTTGAATATAAAGTGACAACAAAAAGCAAATAAGACATGTATCGTTCATGACTCAACATAGAATTTTTTTTTTTCTTTTTAGGGCCACACCTGTGGTATAAGGGAGTTCCCAGGCTAGGGGTCGAATCAGAGCTGCAGCTGCCGGCCTACACCACAGTCACAGCAACACTAGATCCAAGCCGCATCTGCAGCCAAAAAAGCAGCTTGCAGGAACACCAGATCCTTAATCCACACAGCGAGGCCAGAGATGGAACCGGCATCCTCATGGATACTAGTTGGGTTCATTTCCTCTGAGCCACAAGGGGAACTCCTGAAAATATTTTCTTAATTGCCCTTTTTCTAAAGACTCATTTGACTAACAGTATTCCAGATACTGACCTTAGACCTTTTTTTTTTTTCTGCTCCTTTTGGGGTTAAACTGGTTTATCAGGTACGTGCAAATAGATCTACAATATTTTTTTTAATATATCAGTGAAACAGTTTTTGGGTGAAATCACTTAATAACAATCTTCTTTTGTAATTAATCCTTCTCCCTTTTTGTCCGGACAGGAATCAATTTATCATAAACTGTATTCTCATGTTGAAAAGATTTATACTAGTGTTTTAGAATACTTCAAGTGATACTTCTAAGCATCTCATGAGTTAAAAGTACACAATAAAGGTAAAAAGGGGAGTTACCTTTGTGGCTCAGCAGTTAATGAACCCGACTAGGATCCATGAGGATGCAGGTTCAATCCCTGGCCTCACTCAGTGGGTTAAGGACCTGTAGTTGCCATGAGCTGTGGTATGGGTTGCAGACGAGGCTTGGATCCTGAGTTGCCACTGCTGTGGCTGTGGCATAGGCTGGCAGCTGTAGCTTCGATTCGACCCCAAACCTGGGAACTTCCATATGCTGTGGGTGAGGCCCTAAAAAGCAAATAAAATAAAATAAAATAAAATAAAATAGTAAAGGAAAAAGGTAGTATTTGCAAGGCTAAAACATCGGAAATAATCTATCAAATGGATCATAGTTAAATAAAATGTGAGGTTCTCATGAAAAGGTTTTCCCAAAAAGTTTTGGGTGAAAACAAAACTGTAGAAGACCATGTGATATCAATTTTTATAAAACAGATAAATGCTAAGTAAATAACTATACACATATCTCTGCTTGTTATGCAAGAAAAACATCTGGAAAAACACACTGAATAAGGGCTCATGTTGTGTAGGCCATGGGGTAGGGACTTTTACTTTTATGTTTTAATTTTACGGTTACACCCACGTCATACGGAAGTTTCTGGGTCAGGGACTGAATCCAAGCAGCTGCAGCTGCGACCTGTACCACAGCTGTGGCAAAGCCAGATCCTTTACTCACTATGCCCCTCCAGGGAGTGAAACCATGTCTCAGCAGCAGCCTGAGCTGCTGCAGTTGGATTTTTTTTTTGTCTTTCTGCCTTTTATGCAGAGCCGCACCTGCGGCATACGGAGGCTCCCAGGCTAGGGGTCTAACAGGAGCTGTAGCCGCCGGCCTTCGCCACAGCCACAGCAACGCGGGATCCGAGCTGTGTCTGCAACCTACACCAGAGCTCACGGCAACGCCGGATCCTTAACCCACTGAGCAAGGCCAGGGATCTAACCTGCAACCTCATGGTTCTTAGTCGGATTCGTTAACCACTGAGCCACGACGGGAACTCTTGCAGTTGGATTCTTAACCCACTATGTTAACAGTGGGAACTCTGACACTTTTACTTTTTGTTTACATATTCCTATATTGTCTGCATGTGTACTGCTGCAAACAATTTTTAAAAATCCAAAATTAATTTTAAAATTATAATAATTTATTGTAATTATAACTAATTTATACTTCTTTTTTTAAATAGTAATTTAACTTTTTTTATACAATGAGGTGATATTCTCTTATGTTACGGTAACTTTTTCACTGGACATTTTCAAAAGCAGGACACCTCTGGAATCGGTCCTACCTCTAAGTTACTTTCCTGCCCTATGGGTTTGACTCACGTACTGGTCTATAAAATTTACTAGATGAGCTCTTTAAGGAACAATGTGCAATTTGTCAACTTACTTCTGTAATGATGTAATACAGTTGTTAAGACAAGTGATCAAGTAACTTGTTGGACATGTTTGTAGTTTGAGTAAATACTTGGAAATTGATGATTGTGATCACAACTTCTTTTCTTCAATCTCCCTCAAGATATGACATCCTAAAGAGTCAATTCAGGGGACCTTGAGTTTGATGATGCCACTTGTAGATAGAATCCTCTAAGTAATTCCTCTAATTCGGATAATGAAGCTGCATTGGCTAAGTATCACTTATTGCTCTAAGACCAGGCTTACTGAACTGGCACAAGCAGATGTGCTGAAGACTTAACCCAGAATAAATGATGGCGTTTTCATGGAATATCAAATTTATTCAATGGTCTTTTACACCTTTTTCTTATGCAAACAGAAATTCTGGTGCTATGATTAGAACGAATACCACAAATAAAATTTGAAAGAAAAACAAGAAACAAGATATTTAAAACCCATCAATATCTTCATAGTTGGATATAATCTGCTTTCCACTAAATTCATATGGCAATTAACTTGGCATTTATAGTTTTCAGCCCCTCATTGTCATGGCTTATTTACATACCTAATCTTTATTAAGTGTAACTTTCTGAGGGTAATGTCTTGGATTTTTTTAAACTTTTGCATTTCTTTCCCACTTTGTATCTCTAAAGCTTTGTAGAAAGAGTGGAAAAAAAAAAAAAACCACAATAGACATGAGTTCTCATTCAAGCTTTATCCTTGAACAAGAATGTACCTGAGATCTAGTGTCTGTAATGGTAAAATGAAGAGATCAACAAAACCATACATGGCTTATAAAATATTTATGGAGATTATAATATAGTTTGTGATGGTTAACACTGAACTTCACTGACTCTCTCTCTCTCTCTCACACACACACGCACACACACCCCTTTCCTCTCAAGTAGTCTGAGCTTCTAATCACCACCTCAGGACGCAGTAAAAACGCTTGGCTCTTCCACTGCTAAGCTAGCTTCCTGTTTCTACCAGAAACACTTCTACCTGAAATAGGATGTATCTCTTGCTTTTGTGCTACTACTTGTAAATCTTCATTTTCTGGATGTCTCATCCATGTTCTTAGTTCTTGTGATCAGAACCACAAACTGTTAGAGCCCCAAAGGTCTTGAAAGAGAACCCTGTCCTGGGACTGAATTTATGTAGATGAAGAAACCAAGACTCACAGGACAATTAACACACTCCAGGCCACAGAAGCAGGCAGTGGTGAGAGCTGGGATAGCTGTCACTCTCCTGACCTTGGAGGACTTTCCCACTCTCACATAAAACTTTTTCACTGAGGTACCTCTTCCCCTTTCTCCTGCTAATAGTATGCTGATTTCACTTCTCGGACATGCTCAGGGTTGGTCAACTGACCCAGGCTTAGCCAATCACCAATCAACACAATTCATCATTCTGGCTGCTCTGAAGATGGAACCCCAGTTAGGCTAATGGGAGTCAGTAGGACTGCCAGTCAAAGGTATTCTCTTTTTACCTGGGGTGACTAAGTCAATAGAATGTGTTCCTGGAGTTGCCGATGGCCATCGTTGCCACCAAAGTGGGAGAGCCTGATTGAGAATGAAACCTATTCAGACAAAAGCAAAGCCAGTAGCTTATATATATATAAAGAATAGATTTGTTCACATTTCTGCCTTTGGATCCAGTTGTACCTAAATGCAGCCACCCTTTACCTTTTAGCCAAAATATCAGTACTGACTAATACACATGGCACAATTTGGACTATCTGAAATTTTTGTAGTTTACTCTCTATCCTCCTACAGCTAAAAATGATTATTTATTTTTTAAAGAGAAGGATGGCAAAGAAGAGGAGGCAGAGGGCAGGAGAGAAGATGAGGTGAACTATTTTGCTTTAATCTAGAACTACAGACTCTGATCAAACATGGAACAAATCTTGAGGACTGGGACTTTTTAAAAAGTGGATCAGAACTATGATCCCGGAGTTCCCGTCGTGGCGCAGTGGTTAACGAATCCGACTAGGAACCATGAGGTTGCGGGTTCGATCCCTGCCCTTGCTCAGTGGGTTAACGGTCCGGCGTTGCCGTAAGCTTTGGTGTAGGTTGCAGACGCAGCTCGGATCCTGCGTTGCTGTGGCTGCGGCGCAGGCCAGTGGCCACAGCTCCGATTAGACCCCTAGCCTGGGAACCTCCACATGCCGCGGGTGCGGCCATAAACCCGCGGCCATAAAATGACAAAAGGCAAAAAAAAAAAAAAAAAAAAAAGAACTATGATCCCAAATAGAGTAAAAAGAAAAATCACCTAACTCGAGAGAAAGAGGTTTCAGCATGCAGTGTATATGGAATTGGGAAAAAATTATATTTAAATGAGAAAAGCAAAGTATAAGGTATACTTTTATGCTGCTTCTTAAAATGATCATACTGAGAGTAAATCACAGTACGTTTCTTTATGTAAAGTTGAAACTCTTAAGGGAGATGCATATAAATTTGCTAATCAAAATACCCAAGAAACACATTTAGACTTAAAAAACCTTGTAGAAACCCAAGGCTGTGATAGTGAAAATACCTGAAAACAGTCACAATCATCTAGCTAAGATAATTTGATTTCAGTGAAATTCCCAGGAGTTAAGGAGAGTGTTTTGTTGTTGTTTGGGTTTTATTTTTATCTTTTTGCTTTTTAGGGCCCAACCCAAGGCATATGGAAGTTCCTAGGCTAGGAGTTGAATGGGAGCTGCAGCTTCCATCTTACGCCACAGCAACACCAGGTCCGAGTTGCATCTGCGACCGACACCATAGCTTATGGCAATGCTGGATCCTTAACCCACTGAGCGAGCCCAGTGTTGGAACCCACATCCTCATGGATGCTAGTTGGGCTTGTAACCTGCTGAGCCACAAAGAGAACTCCGAGAGTGTATTTCTAGTGTTGTATGATTACCACATTCCCTTCCATTTCTATGATTCTGACATGTCCAGTGTGGTCAGTCCAAACATTGGATCCATTGGAAAATCTTTCCTAGCCAGGAGCAGTTGCTTCTGCCATCCCTCCCCCCATTCCACAGTGCTTTCTCTCCTCCTCTCCTGTGTTTCTATTCACTCCACATTGTCTTTTTGTATATATGTGTATTTGTGTTATATCCCTCACTGGGCTGCAAGTCATTTGAGGACAGAGTTCGAGTCTTTCCTCTTGAACTCTGTACAGCACTTGGCGAAATGTTTCTTACCAAATCGGTACTCAATACACACTTGTTTGTGAATGCGTTATTTTGGAAATTGATGATGTTTTCTGTTAGATAGGACTGGCAGTGCCATATATATAATGCATTAAAAACACAGATAAAAAGAGAAGATTCAGACATTCATTTAACTGTTTTACCAACACACTATTTGGATATTTGAAAACATCTACTGAATTTTTCACTTTTCATCCAGATGTTTGGTGTCATGGAAACCCAGATTCCAGATTCAAATTAGTTAGTTGGTTGCTTCCCTTTTTTTTTCTTTTTAAGCCAGATGTATACTTGGAAGAAAATGTGGCTATTTCAGGGGATTTATTTCCATTTGAGTTCACATGGAAGTAAATAGATTAAATTATAATAATCACATCTTTTAAAATTCAGAAAAGGTTGGAGAGACTTTAATAATAGCCAGATCCTAAGAGATTAACATGTTTGGTTGATATTTAGAGCCTCAGTAGGAAGGCCTCATTAAAAAGAGCAAAGAGAAAAGCACACGCTCTTCTGCAGATAAGCCAAAGGAATACTGAATGAGCCTGAAGGATTATCATACAGAGATTTTAAGAACAGTTATTAGATTTATTATTATCAAGATATAGATAAAATAGAAAAATAGAGAAGGAATTTTTCATGAAACCCAAGTTAATGACTGAAAGGAAAAAAAAACAAAGCATCTTAGTACTAAGGAGAAACACCTTTTTTATGCACCTGCAAAGGGAAATGTTAGATATACATATTGCAATGGTACAGAGGGAACTCATGCAGGCAGGAGTGATGAAATTAAATGACGGTCAGAAACCATCAACACTCCTTCTACTTTTAAACTTCCAAAAGACATGAAAAATATATGAGAAAAATACTTTAGAAAACACTTGCAAATAGGAGTCAGGATTTTAAGTGCAACGAATATAATAATTTTCCTATTGACTGAGACTTCAAAGCTGAGCTCAGTCTTATTTTGAAAATAACAGAAATATATTCCTAAGGCTAGAGAAAGATAATTTTTATTTAACATTTGTTAGGACGCTCCCATGAGCTGCTTGGCCATGCGTGTTATGCAGCCTACATGGCTAATGGGTAATCTTACCAAATGAGCCAAAGGCCACAAATAAGGCCTTGACTCATTTAACAATCATTCCACATTTCCACACTATGACCAAATTCATATTTTACGGGGCTACTCAGTTCTACTGTCAGACCACTTTTCCAAAAAATTGAATTTCCTGCTTATTTATTTTATGGATCATTTGTTGAAACACATTTCAAAACAGGTTTAGGCTATTTAGATTTTTCAGTGAGCTGCAAAAGCAAAACTCACATACTCAGAGTTTGAGAACTAGAAAGGACATCTTAGAGGTCACCTAATACAAACTTTCTCATTCTATGTCTAACAAAACTGAGGCTGACTGAAGCAAAGTGGCTTGCCCTAAACTTCACTGGCCACCTCCTTTTAAAAAGATACCCTTGGAGTTCCCATTGTGGCTCAGCAGAAAGGAACTGGACTAGGATCCATGAGGATGTAGGTTTGTTCCCTGGCCTCGCTTGGTGGGTTAACGCTTGGTGGGTTGTTGTGAGCTGTGGTGTAGGTCTCAACGTGGCTCAGATCCAGAGTCGCTGTGGCCATTGCTGTGGCCAGCAGCTGTAGCTCCCGTTTGACCCCTAGCCTGGGAACTTCCACATGCCACAGGTGCGGCCCTAAAAAAAGGAAAGAAAAAAAAAGATACCCTTGATTTCACCAGCAAGAACATATTTCACACTCATAGAATCTCAAAAAACATTTCTTAAGGAATATCTCCTTTCTACCTGGGAATTACAGATACCAATAGCCAGATTTTATCCTGTTAAGTTACTTGAGACCCATATCTTATATTCCCTATGTCTCCTTATATTTCTTCATTTGCCATTGCAAATAACTTGTTTATTTGTCTCTCTCTCCTATTGCACTCTGGGCTCCCTGAGAACAGGGACCAGCTATCCACATTTTACTTCCAGAATCTGGTTTACTGCCTGGCATGCAAGAGGTATCAACCTATGCATGCTGAAGTAATGCAATTCGAGAATGCAAGCAAGTGCATTTTTGCATGCCCCAAATACTATTTTGAAATGGTAAAAAAGGAAAGTTGGTTGAGGTGAAAGTTAGAAGGCAGCTGAGAAGGGAGATTTAAGGAAACAGACACTCAACAAGGCAGATATGCCAAATTTTCACCAGCATCAAACATGAAACAGTAAAGATCAGCTCATTTAAAACGAGTGTAAAACATCATACATGTAGAGAACCAAATAGAAATTGGTAAATGCAGATGGTGACACTAAGAAGCTGTGGAAAATAAAATAGGGAGTTCCCATCGTGGCTCAGCAGAAACGAATCCGACTAGGAACCATGAGGTTGAGGGTTTGATCCCTGGCCTTGCTCAGTGGGCTAAGGATCTGGTGTTGCCGTGAGCTGTGGTGTAGGTTGCAGATGTGGCTCGGATTCTGCATTGTTGTGGCTGTGGCAAAGGCCGGTGGCTACAGCTCCTGTTAGACCCCTAGCCTGGGAACCTCCGCATGCCGCGGGTGAGGCCCTAAAAACGACAAAAGGCAAAAAAAAAAAAAAAAAAAAAGAGAGAGAGAGAAAAGAAAAGAAAAAAGTTCATGGGACTTTTCACCAACATTTAATTTCTTCTTGTTAAAAAGGCTAAGGGGTTGATTTTTTTTTTTTTTTTTTTTTTTGGCTGCCCAGAGGCATAGAGAGTTCCTTGCAACCTATGCTGCAGCTATGGCCATGCAAGGTTCTTAACCCATTGTGCCAGACCTGGGATTGAACCTGTCCCAGCGCTCCCAAGACACTGCCAATCCCATTGCACCACAGCAGGAACTCCTAAGAGGTTACTTTAAAACAAGAATCTGAAGGTTGTGGCAGAGAGTGATATAACGCTTAGACAACTGAGATACTTGTATCTAATCTTAGGACAGCAACCCTACAGAACAGGTTCAGACACAGTCACATCCGAGACCGAATTAGAAGGAAATGAGGGTTAGTGATGAATCCATATCATTTCTTTAATAACATGAAAAAAAGGTCTAGATAAAAAATTGTGGGGTAAATATTAAAGAATTAATATTTTACAAGTTTACATGATACAAGAAACAATTCCAGTTATGTTTAGTCCAATTTCACTCGCGTGGACTGTGCTATAAATAATTTTGTCCAATTTGCCTTAGCAATGCACTAAAAGTCCAATTTGACAAGAGAAAGCTTACAGGGATTTAAATAGGAAGGAGTTGTTTAAAGAAACTGAGGGTTATCTCTTTTTCAAAAAGGTTATTATCTCTAGAGTAAGCAATGGAAATGTTGTGGATATTATCTTTGCTCATCTCAGAGTAGAGGATAAGAGAATGGGGTTAATGATAAGTTAAAAAGCCATAAAAATAAGAAGGAAGTAGCTGTAAATTAGTGACTCCTTGTGGTGCACAGTAGTGGTTGAAAAGAGAACCTTAGTGGTGACTGACCATTTCTTATACCAAATTACAGAGGAGATTTCAATCAGCGTGGCTGTGATGAAACAGAGCTCCTTAATGAGTGTTAATTCTTTCATACACTAGCGTTAGAAAATTGGTTCAGAGGTTCTGAACTGGATTCTTTTTTTAACACGTACAGAGCTTCTTTCTGCATATAAATGAGCATGGGATATAGCTCTATCCTTAGAGGTATACTCTAATAAAAAGAGAAGTGGGCTTAAAAAAAATTGACTTTTTTTCCTGTTTAATAGCTCCATATTCCTCAAATGTTTTGGAATATTATCTGACTTTTAAAAAACTGGGAGAAAGATCATTATCAATCTGTTCAGAAGTGACAGGAAAATAAGACAAAGACACTGCCCAAGTGTTTAACTTTAGTTATGCACTGTACTAGTAAATAAAGCAACTAATTGGTATCTGAATAAGAACATGCCTAACTGCGCCATCAAAAAAAGGTCAGTTAGCAGTATTTATTTTGGAATTCCCCACAGTTTTATCTTATCAATTTGTTTTTCCTTCCCTTTTTCAGAGCAGCCTATTTAGTGAAAGCTAACTAAATCGAGATGGAGATAGAATGAGGTGCTGCCACAACAGTTATCTATCTTTGTACATATACTGGCCCCGTTACTATTTCACCAAAGCTTAAGATTACACAAATACTTTAAATACAGAGTTTCTAAGTAGATGAACAAAATGGATTTGTGAGTTTCTAACTTGCATTTAGAGTGAATCAACTCATCAGTGAGCAGAACACCTTCAAAATGTCTTTTTTTGATTACACCCATGAATATATTTCTTCTGGTAATTAAGTATCTAAGATCATAAACTATCTAATGCATGCCATAAGCAAACAAAATGAAAAAAATGTACATAAAATATGTCTCTATGACTATTGACTAAACATTTACTCAGGGTAAAAGTGGTTAAATATTGAAATATCAAGTCATTTGATAGTATTTAACCCCTTACCATGATAATCAAATGCTATGTTAAATAAACTCAAGTTAAAAAATGCATGGACTAAGAGAAAATGTAGATACAAAAATTAAAAGTTTCATGGCAAAACAGTAAGAATATATGATAACATATGCTTATAGCTTACTTAAACATTAGTGTATGGCTATTTCCTTTCTAATTTGGACAGTAAATCAGAAAAAATAATTTTTTAAAAGCTCCTCTTAGCTCGGGTAGCTAAACCGACCTCAGCAGAAAATATTTGTATCTGCTGATTAACGTAGATTTAAAAAAAGAGGAATAATGACAGACATATTAAAAACATCAGTATGTGAAGTTACTTCACTGCCCATATTTTTTCAGTTCCTTAAGTGATAAGATTTTACAAAAAATTAGTTACCTCTTTTTCCTCCTAATTAGTATATTAAAAATTGGTGGCATATTTTTACATTATTAAAACAAATAACTCTATTTTTGAATGAAAATATTTCTTAAAAGGATTTAAGAAGCCCTGAAAGTGGTTGTCTCCATAAAAATAAGATTTTTAAAATGAAAGATCTTTAATATGGCTGAATTCAATCGACAGGATCCATTACTAAGGCCAGATCCTACTCTGATTAGTCGAGCATCCATTCTGACTGTTTGTGTCTGTGAAATCGTTTTGATATCACCTGTAGCTTTTCTTCATGAGGGACAGAGCCCTCTAACATTTCTGATGCCTGCTTGCCATGTTGAATATTTAGCAGATGAACTTTAGTTTGACGCATATTCCACCATAATACAAAGAGCATTACTATTTCAGAGTAAGGTGAGCTGACCAACTGAACATAAGGGAATGATAAGTTTTTCTTTTGGAATAAAGTAGCTTGAAGTCTGAAGGTCCTTTGAATACTCAGGTGTTATTGACTGAATCATATGCATTATTTAAATATTTAAATCATTTGAATACTCTTATTTGAGTAATTGGAAATATACCCTTATGCAACATAAGCTGAGTGGGTTTCGTTCTCAAAGAAGTTAGCAAAACACTTAAGGATTGCCACATGGCAAGGAATAAACCACAAACGGCCTTTAGATTCTAGTGAAAAATTATGAAGTAAATCTGAGGTACTATTCTATGTATATTCCATGAAAGTACTGATTATGCTTTATCTAAATAAGGACATTTTCTTAGATGAGGTGAGAGAGCAGTTTTAAGCAAGAGGTAAAACTTCCTCCAATAGGAGGAACCAAAAATTACCTCAAAAAATTTAAAAATGGGAATAAAAATCATCAACTCATTACTCCAATTCCCAAATAAGATCATGACTTGGATTTGATCTAGATATTGGAGGCAACTACACTGACAAATTCTCCTCTTTTGCAGTTTCAGTTGGTAGTCAGTGTCCACTTAATATCAATGTTTCTGACCCGGCATAAACTAAAGAAAAGATTTTTCACTTCAGGTATCAAGACGTAAAATTTTTATACAGTGAAGAAGTACAGCAAGGAAGGAAATTTGGAAGGAAGTGTATAAACCCCTACTTTATAAGGTCTTCATCTTTTTTCTAAACTAACCAGCCAATTTTAAAATGACCTGGAAATATACTGTTTTAAGGAATGAATAATCCCGTGTGCATTTTTATCATAGTGATATTCATACAATGCTTGAAACAGTGATGGACAGATGCCAGGTCCTGGGCTAGAAATTTAACAAGCCAGGTGTCGAAAGCAATGGAGGAACTGTTAGAAATTGAGATTGGTATTCTGGCATTTGACTGGTTATATTCTCTTTTCCTTAAGATCTTAAACACATAGCATAGAGAACTATACTCAATATCTTGTAATAACCTATACAGGAAGAGAATATTAAAAAAGAATATATATGTTTATATATATGTATCACTGAACCACTTATACCTGACACTAATACAACATTGTAAATCAACTATATTTCAATAAAAATAAAATAAAAACAAAATGGTTAAAAATAACTCCATGTTTTCCCTTTCTACTTTAAGTAACTGGAATGCTAAAGATGCTACAGAACCTGGAACCATTCTTTTTTTTTTTTGTCTTTTTGTCTTTTGTTAGGGCCTCACCCAGGGCATATGGAGGTTCCCAGGTTAGGGGTCCAATCAGAGTTACAGGTGCTGACCTATGCCACAGCCACAGCAACGCAGGATCCAAGCCGCGTCTGTAACCTATGCCACAGCTCACAGCAACGCCGGATCCTTAACCCACTGAGCAAGGCCAGGGATCGAACCTGCAACCTCATGGTTCCTAGTCAGATTCGTTTCCATTGTGCCACGACGGGAACTCCTGGCACCATTCTTTAGAGACATTACTTTAACTCCTTGGACATTTGGGAACACAATTCATAGTATTAATAGATGTACATTGAATTACTAAAGGAGCTTGCTATTTGCTTGAGTTCTTTCATAAGATAATGTTTTGCAAAGCAATTAATACCCCCAGTGGACTTATGCTCTTTTATTTATTTATTTTTTTTTTTTTGCTTTTTGGGGCCACACCTGAGGCATATGGAGGTTCCCAGGCTAGAGGTCCAATCGGAGCTCTAGCTGCCAGCCTACGCCATAGCCCACAGCAATGCCAGATCTGAGCTGTGTCTGAGACCTACACCACAGCTCACGGCAACACCGGAACTTTAACCCACTGAGCGAGGCCATGGAACCGGCAACCTCATGATTCCTAGTCAGATTCGTTTCTGCTGAGCCACGACGGGAATTCCCTTTATTTTTTTTAAATAAACAAATTTAGATGTTTATAAGAAATGCCGAATGAAACATTCTGATGGATTTGTTAATAAGCACTTGGATTTTCAGTTCTGTGTTTTTTTTCACAGCTGTATACCCAACTTTTAGAAAAGTGCTTGGGAGAGCAGTACAAGCTCAATAAATATTTAGAAAATGAGTCAATTTATTGAATACTTTTCAGTACTTGACCTGAGACTGAAGCACAGCGTGTCTCATTTCAAGTGCCCAAGGGAAGTGGAGAAACATCAGTGTTCAACCATTTGTCTTTTCACAGTCGTAGTTAGAACCACCTAGCTGGGAGGAGGTTACTGGCCATGGGATGAGAAGTTTCTGCATGTTACAGATTTAAAAGTACCTTCCCTGGGAGTTCGTTCCCACTGTGGGTCAGCGGTAACGAACACGACTAGTATCCTTGAGGATGCGGATTCAATCCCTGGCCTCTCTCAGTGGGTTAAGGATCAGGTGTTGTCGTGAGCTGCGGTGTAGGTGTGGGACAAGGCTCAGATACTGCATTGCTGTGGCTGTGGCTTAGGCTGGCAGCTGTAGCTCTGATTAGGCCCCTAGCCTGGGAACTTCCATATGCTGCAGGTGCAGCCCTAAAAAGCAAATAAATAAATAAAAGCACACTCTTTATTGACTTATTTACACTACTGAAAATCTGAATTGTTTTTTCCTGCAAGAAATTCTACATAGAAAAGGCCCACAGTGACTAAGCCATATGAGGAAAAAACCTGTAGAAAGCCCCACAGAACTGATAACAATAGTCTAGGTAGAAGTATATGACTGTCACACTGAGGCAGTAACACTTTCCATGATTTAAACCCTAGTGGATAAACATTTGAATTTAAAGTGTAGATACATTTTGGAAACACTCAACCAATTCAGGAAACACATGTGCTCTGGCGCCATCAGGTCATACTTCAGGTGGAGCCCTGGGAAATTTTTTGGAAAATGCTGGTAGAAATAGATCGGAAGGCGAGAGAGAGCGAACACATAAATCCATTAGCAATTGCATTTATAGCTCTTTCCATCTGTCATTTTCAAAGCATTTTTCTAATATTAGCTGCTCAAGTTCTAAGTGCACATGGCTCACATCCATTGTCTCATCTCACTTGGTAAAGGTAAAGAATCAAATGCAGGAAGCATAAGTAACTTACCACTTGTTCATGAGCCAGGCAGAAGCAAAGACTTGAGCCTTGCCTTCTCAACATCTTTCCCTACACTGAAAATCTATGAGACCAACTATTTCCTAGGGATACATTTTTTTTTTTTGCCTTTTAACAAAGAGTCTTCATTCTTACTTTCTGTGTAGATTAGAAAGCTCACAATATGGAAGTACTGATGATATTACCCATTACAACATAATCCACTACATTGAAGCCTTGTTTGTACCAATTCAAAGGCTAGAAAGGCCAACTTATAGAAAGAAAGAATCATGTGACGTTGGCGAGACTGATTAATTGTGTGAGGTCCACAGTTACCATCCAAACCATGCAACACAAAGAATTTCTAAAGTATTTCTTAAGTTTTACCTAAGCAAAATTATTTTATAGTTTAAATTCATACTTCTTGGTCTCTCCAGAATCCAAGGTGACGGCTAAGTTAAATAAATGGTCTAAATCATTTAATAAAATTATTTGAAGAAATTAATAGTCATAATTTAGGATGACTATGGGAGTCCTAGGTAGTTATACCATCGGGTCGGTTATTTTAAACCTGAAAATAGAAATGTACTTCTTCCTAGAACATAAGCTCCTTGAGGGTTGGGAATTTGAAAGAAACAATTAGAAATATTTTATTGAGTGAACTTTGTTCCTACCCAGGCTACACCTGCATTTGAGTAAGAGAGCTGGGAATCTGGAAGCTTCTCATGGCTAATGTCTGCAACACACTGTGATAATGACCAAGAGACTAATCGTTCAAGTGAGAAAAAGGTTTGGCAAGTGCAAGGAAAAGGGAGCTCCCAGTTATTCATGCAGGGAAATTTAAAAGAAAAAAAAAAAAACAACTTATAAAGAAATGCAGGCCATATCTCACGAGGGGAAGAAGAAACTAAAAAAAAATTTAAGAGACAAAGCCAGTCTATACAAATTAGAATAATATATGCACAAATCTCTGGAGAAACTCTATTATATCACAATTAATGCAGAGACTGCAATCAAGCCAGGCTAATTTCAATAGATTCCAAGTTTTGAACAGTTCCTAGACTATCCAAGTGGGAATTTGGCCAGGACGCTGGGGTTAATAATTCATTTTGAGAGAGGCTAATTCTTTGGGAAGCAGCCCACTCTGCAGGAGGAAACATTTGGCCCATATGAGCAAATTTGCTCTTCAAGATCATCCTTTATTAGCTCCACAAGACACTTTTTTTTCTTTATGGTGAGGGGGTATTGGGATTTGGTTTACTTTCTCATACATATAGAAACATTTATCATGTTTTTAATAAATATATACTAGTGTCAGAGAAATAATTCAAACATATATATGAATTGTTTGGATTCTTAACAAATGATTTTTACAGGAACTTTCCATTACCATGATCTGAGGAGAGAATCACCAGAATTGCATTGTGGCAAAATATACAGACTCTGGAATCAGACAATTCTGGCTTTTCATCTTGGCCTCATGGATTAGTAACTGTGAAAGTTGGAAGAGGCTACCAAATCACCCTAGGACTTAGTTTCATCACTCATAAAATAGAAAAATTAACAGTGCCTACCTCGTAGGGGTCTTATGAGGCTTAAATAAGGCACTTATTAAATGAACAAACAGTTACTGAGTGCCAAGAACTGTTGCAGGCACTGGGAATACAGAAAAAACATGACAGACAAATTCTTGAACCTCGTGATACTTATATTCTGATAGAAGACATAGGAATAAACAACAATATATACAATTTGCCTGGAAGTGCTAAGTTTTATGAAAAAAAAACCCTCATTAAGTTTATTTCTATCCTGAAATAGAAAGTGACTGGGGAAATTGATCTTTTACATGGGGTGGTCAGGAGAGCATTTTAAGAAGGTGACATCTGAGTAGAGACTTGAATGAAGTCAGTACCAGCTAGGAGGCAGGAAGAACAAGGAGGCTGGTGTCCTACAGCACAGAGAGGGGCAGAGTGGAGGGATGGGACTGGAGAAGTAGCCGGTGTAGACCATTCCAGGTCTTGCAGGTCATCTGAAAGGACTGAAACACTAACATGCTGCCTGGCACATGATAATTAAGCACATAACAAATAGTAACTATTTCATTATTCATATTGGGTAAATAGAGTCATAAATCAGAGTCCCTCATTGTTTCCACTGCTCTGCCACGATGCTGGAGCTTTCTACATTGGTCCTGTCATCCTGACATAGCTGATTCTGAACTGATACCTTGACACATTTTAAATGCTCATGGATATCACCAGCCTTTCTAAATACAAATGTTTTCTTGGATGTGGGGTTATTTTGCATCGGATTTGTCTGTATGGGTCTTAAAAGTGATGGGTTCCTTAAGGGCATTTTGGTTGAATAAAGTGAAGTGCAAAAACAGCC
Organism: Catagonus wagneri; assembly: GCA_004024745.2. Classification (NCBI taxonomy): domain Eukaryota; kingdom Metazoa; phylum Chordata; class Mammalia; order Artiodactyla; family Tayassuidae; genus Catagonus; species Catagonus wagneri. Next base: position 780,338 of record PVHT020001751.1, read on the forward strand.
TTCACTGGGGGGATGTGTATTGGGAGATAAGTTAGTACAGCTTCCTTTGTGTTTTCCTTAGGAACAGCAGAAATTGGGTGTTACTTTAAACTCTGCTGATTGCAGAGAAAATCTTCCGTTGGTTTTCATGTCTCTAAATCTGACAACTCAATACAAATCACCAGCAGCACCCACACAAGATACAACATGAATCATTCCTACTCTTCCCCAAACTTGCGTGGCTCCAGGTCCCAAGAAAACAGATTTTTGGCCTGTAGTGAAAAGCTTTTCACAGTCTGGCCTCAACTCATCTTTGCAAACTTATATCCCACTACTCTACAACACACATGTGAAGTCCTAACCAAACCACACAGGCTTCTTTGTTCATTTTATTCCTCCATCACTGCCATCAAAAGGTTTCCCATATTGTAGATCTTTCACATGCTCATCATGATTTTGGGCTTTCCTCCCTCTTCACACACGGAAGCCTTTGTTTCCCTGCCTCTTTTCCCCATGATTTGGGAAGGACCATGTGACTAGTTCTAGACAAATGAGTGTGATTGAAGGAACATGTGCTGTTTTGAAGCTGAAGAATCCACTTGCTGACGTGAACTCCCCAGGCCCTCTCTCTTGCTGCTGAAATCATGAGGGTCCTTTTGAGATGGAAGTGCCATAGGATGGAAGGACCGTACATGCTAAGCTGCTTCAGAGAGTAGCGTGAAAGTGTCACTGGCTTTGTGTGCCCAAGAAATAAATTCCTGTTATGCTATACCTCCGAGATTTTGGTGCTATTTGTCAAAACAGCATAACAGAGCCTATTCTGATTGATATACCATTCTTTGAGATCTTCTTTGGTCACTACTTTCAAGTGATTCTTTCCCTCTTTTCCTGAAAAATTACATGGAGGAATCTTCATTATTTCAGGTGCTGGTAAATAATTGCTGTGTAGGAAGAATCAGCTCTATTTGAAAAGGACCTTTGAGAAACTTGGGGATTGGGAACTGAGGGTTGAAATGAATCCTCAAAGCCTAGAGTCTAGCGGCAGCCAAGTTTCTTGCCAAAGCTGGGAGCTCCCCAGTCTAATAATAAAAGGCTGACAAGCTGTGTTGAGAGTTGCCTAGGAGGGGCGATGGAGAAATGAATACATTAAAAGGAGATACCTGGGGATGAGATGAGTATAAAAGGAATTTTTCAAATGACATGTGCTATGTGATGTCACACCTCACAATTCAAAAAAAAAAAAAATCCTTATTTGGTTGCATTTCTTTTCTTTTCTTTAAATTTTATGGCTGCACCTGTGGTGTGTGGTAGTTCCCAGGCCAGGTATTAAATCTGAGCTATAGGTTCCACCTAAGCTGCGGCTGTGGCAACGCCAGATCCTTTAACCCACTGTACCCAGCCAGGAATCAAACCCATACCTCTGCAGCAACCTGAGCCACTGCAGCTGGATTCTTAACCCACTGTGCCATGACAAGAACTCCATATGGTTGGATTTTTTAAGGAAGAAGATGAAGTAGCTGAATTTGCATCATGTTTGTATAGCTTTAAAACACATTTACTTGCGTGGTCAAAGGAATCAGCTGATGTTTAAATCACACTTCATTTACATTACTTTCATTTACATTACACACTTCATTCATTTACATTACTCAAGTAAGAGAGATCACATACTATCCTGCTATAAGTTATAGATACTGGGGGGCCCAGACTTCTAACAAGAGAGTGAGGTCCTCAATGAAAGATACCATATTTCACACCTCTTTAATCTGCATGAGCTTAACTCAGAACTTTACTTGTGCAACTTAAATTACTTAACTCAGTAAAGGATCCCAGTAAAAATGTATCCATTGAATAGATGACTGCTATAGATCAAAATCAGTCATCTTCACTTTGTTTTCTCCCCCTGAAATGTAAATTGTCTGCACCTTACTCTTTTTATTGTAATTTATTGCTAGATGACATTCAAGAATATTCTATGATATTTCAGTTATTTGTAAGCAGTACTAAATAATTTAGGTTCTCATCAGCACAACCTTGCTAATTAGACACTGTTGTGTTTCTTCTCTTAACTGCATTTAATTATCTGAATTTTCTCAGTAGGAAGAGAAAGAACTTCCACAAAGGGTGAGAATCGGGAGGAAGTGAAGATAAAAATGAGTTTCACTATCTCACTTCCAGCTTATCTTCTCTGTCATCAACAGTGAAGTCCTGTTTTTGTCTTCAGAAAAACCACATGACATTTGAGAATCTTCTCCTTTGCTGCACACGTTTCAGAACCATCTGGAACACCTTCCTTCCTTCTCTCCACCTCCCTGAGCGTCCATCCTTTTCTTCAAATCTGAAAGTGTTTTTTCCTTTTCTGGCTTGCTCTTGCTATGTTTCCGGGTTCTAACTTTTTATGGTGATTCTTTGGTTATCTGCAGGTATCATTTATATGAAGGCAAACTTACCCACGTAGGATAGTTTGAAATACTTTGAGATAAATCCTCTGTGGTACAGGTTGAAAATTAAGAATCGACTTTTCTGACTTCTAATTTCAAATATTAAGGAGAAGTAAAAAAGGGCAAAGATAGTCAAAGAGTATATACCAGTATGTGAAGAAGCACTAATATAACACAACTGTATCTCGATTCTACAATTAGCATGTTTGTGCTCTCAGTCGGGAAGCCTTGAGTCTGCCCAAGAATTAGTAAATTCAAGTCACACCTCTAGTCTTTGAAGATCTTTTCACGATGAAAAAAGTGTAAACTGAAGCTTTTTATGAAATAACACTTGAGAAGAATATTTGGGGTTTTTTGGTCTATTTTTGCCCCCCCAAAAGTACAGATAAAAGGAAATGACACACAGCCTTCTTCTTCAAATATTTCTTTTGCCTGGCTGAGAAAGTTTAGACTATTGGCACAGACTCTCTAATAACAACCTATATATGTACCCAGTCAGGTTTACAAAGAATCAGCTCTTGGTTAAAATCCTTGAATATAATACAGTTTTGTTTCAAAGTGAAACACCCCCCCAGCACACACACACACCTCTCACTGCAGTAAACTGGAGACACTCACAATTTCACAAATCTGGATTTCAACCTTGCCTTTTGCTATACAAATTAGTGGAAGTGTCCACATGACTGTCCCCAACGTGGCACACAGAAAGTGATTCCTCACCGAGACAAGGGGCTTCTGACACGTCTTTATTGCCCCATCATAAATTCATAAAGGGATGTCTGCTGTAACCAGTTGGCAAGTTCACTGCATAAACATCAACACCAATTTAATGACTTGTGTACACATTGTAAACTAGAGAATCTTTATATAAAGAAATCAGATAAATCAAACATGAGCTGAGGCTTGGGGAAAGCAATTAAAGCTTTAAGTTAAGATGGCTGTGGGAGGGCACTGTAGCACATGAGAACAGATAATAGAAAACGTGCTAATGCAACTACGGTATGTGTAATTAAATTAATTAGTAACATTAAACGTGTTTAAGGCAACATCTCATCAACAGATACATAGATAAGAAACATTTAAAAGTCGTAATTTCCCCATTTTATGTTCTATTCAAAGAAGATGCAAAGAACTCCATCAAACTTCCTAGGAAGTGGATAAAAATAAAATCAGGAGGGGATGGGAAGTTGACTTACTTGCCTCTGGTTAGTAACGGAAAAAAAGGAATAGTCAGCATATAAAAACCTGTTTTTGGCCATATTTCATTTCCTATAGCATGTTGAAATCTTTTGGTACCAACCTATGTCATTCTAATACCTTAAAGACCGCCATCAAGCGCCTTTAAGGTACACACTGTTTTCTGAGCAAGTACTCGTGGTCAATCCCTACGAAACACGTTAAGCCTCACCTGGACATACACATTTTAAAATTATAATGAAAACATCCAAAGAGATTTTTGCTGAACAAAAATTAGATTGTCTATATGCCAGAGCTCCTCACCGGCTGAAAGCTGGAAGCTAAATTTGGCCGTTAGAATCAGGCTTGGAACTGCAGAAATTCTGGGGCCAAATTCAGCCCCATAGTACTTGTACGCCTTATTAACATAGGAAAAAATAGGTCTGTTCCAATGATAGCAAGACTGCCACTTACTCATCTCAAAAGCAATAAGATCTTAGAATGGAGTCTCCATAACACCAAATGCTTTTAAGTTCTCCCTGAGGGGAACACAATATACACAATTTATGTAAAAAGAAGAAAAATGAAAGCTAAGTATTCCAGTTAAGGGTCAGAAATCAATATTTCTTTAACAGCCGAAGCAACATGCATTACTCTTAATACAAATACTTCAGAGGCTTTACATTCTCCATAAAGGGGGATTTTCACATAATTGGGGCTGAAAGTGGCAGAATATGCTCTCCCAACTTAGTTTCTTTTGCTGAAAAATAAAAAAGAATATATTTGGACAGCATTTCACGGATCCTGTCATCCTTAGTTAAAACTTCTTACCTAAATGTCCTCGGTGTGGAGCAACAGGTAACTACATTTTAATACATCTCAATGGAATATGATAAAGACCTGGCAACAGCACTATAAAGACCATGTTCAAATATGAAAAATATCCAAACATAAAACTAATTGCACCGGGACAATGAGAATGTGGGCCTTGTTTTTTTTTTTTTGTTTTTTTGTTCTTGTTAGGATGGTAAGTTTTCCCTGATATTCTGTTATGCTGTCAACAAAAAGGTTTTATTTTATTTATTTATTTATTTATTTAGCCACACACACAGCCTGCAGAAGTTCCTGGGCCAGGGAACAAACCAACACCACAGCAGTGACCCGAGCCACAGAAATGACAATGCCTGATCCTTAAACTGCTGTGCCACCAAGGAATGCCAATAAAAGGATATTAAGGAAAACAACTTCAGTTCAGTGGCACTAAAAAAGCTGTAAGATATGGTAGGTAGACAATGTACTTTAAGAAATAAAGTATAACTAAAGGGACTGAGTTTGAAGAAAAAAGTAACTCCTGACCAGTTTCTGAGCATTAACTCTGGCTCTCTTCCAACACATTCCCCATACTTGCAGGCAGAATGATTGCTGCAAAGGACTGACCTGATCTTGTCACTCTTCGTCTTCTTCTTTTTTTGTCTTTTGAGGGCCACACCCGTGGCATATGGAGGTTCCCAGGCCAGGGGATGAATCGGAGCTGTGACCGCTGGCCTGTGCCACAGCCACAGCAATACCAGATCCGAGCTGCGTCTGCAACCACAGCTCATGGCAACACTGGATCCTAAACCCACTGAGTAAGGTCAGGGATCGAACCCACGTCCTCATGGATACTAGTTGGGTTTGTTAACCACTGAGCCACACGGGAACTCCTCTTGCCACTCTTCTGCTTGATAGGTTTCAGTGGCATTGCTCTCAGGCTAAAGATCAAAATGTTTACCATGGCCTTCAAGGCACTAGATGGTCTTGGCAGAAGCTTCCAGAGTCACATTGCTTTGTGGTCCAACTGCTATCTCCCCTCCATCGACACTGCACTTTCACTTCCACAACTCTATTAGGCTTACTCCTGTCAAAGGACCTTTGCACATGCTGTTTCTGGCTTCTTTTCTTGTGACCAGTCCGCTATGCTCAATGCCCACATTTACCTGCTTCAGAACTGAAGTTAACTGATGCTGACGTTTCCTTTTTTTTTTTTTGCCTTTTTTTACCTTCATCTAGAGCCACACCTCAGCATATGGAGGTTCCCAGGCTAGGGGTCTAACAGGAGCTGTAGCTGCCGGCCTTCGCCACAGCCACAGCAACGTGGGATCCGAGCCGCATCTGCAACCTACACCACAGCTCACGGCAACGCCAGATCCTTGACCCACTGAGCAAGGCCAGGGATCGAACGCGCAACCTCATGGTTCTTAGTCGGATTCGTTAACCACTGAGCCACGAAGGGAACCCCGATGCTGACTTTTCTGATCAAGTAAATTCCCTCTTAATTTACACTCTTAAAAGTCCCTAGATTTCTTCTTGGGGGCACTTACACTATGTCCCAGGCTATAAGCTTACTTAAGGTTTATATAGCCTTATATAAAAGGGCAGCTGCTGCCTCTGTCTTTTTAACCACAAATTATATCTTCGGTAGCACAGAGAGTGGTTCATAAGGAAGTACCTGATAAACATCTGTGGAATGAATGAGTGAATGAACAAACGTCAAGGTAGAATTAAGGGTCTTTAAAAAAGCCCATAAAAGCAGACTCTAGTCACTTCTAAGCAGCTTGATATTAAGCAATAATTCAGAAATTGTATCAGTACAGGCACAGCAATAGGTAGGACCAAATGATTTCAATTGTGGCTGGTGAGGCCCAGTTGAAGAAGTGGGAAAGCACTTCTTCTACTCACGGATCTTTTAAAAATGGCACGGGATCACATTTGTTAGATCTTTGGCTTGCGTGTGGCTGTCTTCCTTAGCCAAGCTGACTCAGAAGTTAAACGTCTCAGAAGGGAGAGTTATTCACTTACTGGGTTTTTAAATAAAAAAGCATATTCATCTTTCTCCCCATTTAGACTAAGTAGTCCGATAGTGGTCATCCACAAAAAACCTCTAATTCTCTCCAGCTGTAGGTGATTTTTTTTGGGTAATAACTGTTTTTTAAAATTCATTTATTAATCTTGTGCCTTTTAAAGGTTTTCATTCTTCCTGTTCCTTCCTGTTTTCAATGAGAGTTTGCTGTATAGCCCTCGGGAGCGCTGAGGATGTTACCACTGCATTTCTCTAGGTTTCCAGAAGAACTTAATTTTACTAGGGTTTAAGATTAAAGTATATAACAACTCTCTCTCTCTCTCTCTCTCTCTCCCTCTCTTTTTTCTTCTTAGGGCCGCTCATGCAGCACGTGGAAGTTCCTGGGCTAGTTTACGCCACAGCCAGAGCAACACCAGATCCAAGCCGCATCTGCGACCTACACCACAGCTCACGGCAATACTAGATCCTCAACCCACAGAGCGAGGCCAGGAATCAAACACACATCCTCATGGATACTAGTCAGGTTCTTAAGCCACTGAGTTACAATGTGAACACCCAACCCTCTCTTTTTTCTAAAGTAGAATTTAGAGGACTCAACTATAGATGATTCAGAGAGCTACTTGTTGTCTGTGTATAAGGGCAATGAAGAATTCCAAGTCCTGATTTGGAAACCCATTTCTGTTATCTCCATGAGTCTGTTGAAATGACTTCTCTTGCTCAGCAGCAAGAAAAGATTTCTTTGCATGGGTTAAGAACTCTCTTTTAAATCAGTTAAGTCCCTATAGGAATTGGTCTGTATCTGAACACATGCTGTATTCTCACCAACAAACACCAACAGAGTTGTAAGAAAAGACTGGGCTTTGGTTTTCGCTTGGCCAGCCACAAATCACCTCATCTCTCTAAGCCTCAGCCTGCTCGTTTATAAAATAGAATGGTAATACCCATCCTATGGATGGTAACACCAGGTCGTTGGCAGGATTGGAGAAAGGATCAGAAGGATGACAACTCAATAAGAAGTTAAGACATCAAAGCTAAAAACTGGATCTATACTTTGAATTAAAAAAGAAATCCTAAAAACTTATGACATGGTTTTTCTATCATTTTAAAAGCACTAATATTCCATTTGAAATATTTGTGAGATTATATAAATTCCTTCATTTCTAAAATTGACCTTTTGCAGCTTAAATATGATGTACCTTGTTGTCCATGGATACTTTCTAGCATTTATAATTATATATTTCTAAACATTTTATTTAGCAATATTTTCACATCAGCTCTCCTCAAGTTATTTTCCAAATACTGTTTTCTAAATGAGAGCATTTTCTGTCTTTGCTTTGGAATCATCTTGATACAAATCAGTCACATTTCCATTTCCTAGAAAGTTGGAGAGTGTCACCAACATTTCTGGTAAAGATGAACCCTCATCTTATTTTGTACTGTGAAATGCACGCTCTTCATGATATTAGAAAATTCTACATTAAGGCTTTATCGAGTCTATAAGGTTAGTTTTAAAACACCAAATGTCACATTAAAATAAAAAAATAGATTTCAAAATTCTAAGCCTTCATATTCAAAGCTCCTACCCATTTCATTGGTCACATTTTTTCTTTTCCTCAAGCCACAGAAGTTGACTTCAGGAAGGTCAATAAGTATTTTAATGTTTTTCATACACCAAGTATCAAATTGTTTAAATTCTAAAAATTAACCGTTATTTTACATATGCCAACATCTCAATGATTTCCTCTAATTTCCCACATTCCTAAATCATTTCAAAGCTATGACATGCCAAGTTAATATTTAAAAATATGAAAAATAGAAAAGGAAAGGCATTTTCCCAAATAGATTGCATCTGATCATATTGAAATGAGATCCTGTCCTCTTGGCTGACCTTTACCTTACCTCATACTTCCAGGATTCTTAGATTTGTGGCCTTGGCTTACAAGGGTTAACACAGCTAACGTTAAGGCATGAGAAATTAGGTCTTCCTGTTAATTCTCTAGGCCATGTTCAGTCAAGAACAGAACAGTCTTTTCCTTGTCTCTGGCTTTTCTGGGTTTTGGGGGTGAGAAAGTGAGTGAGCGTTAACACTCACACACCCATCAGAACAGTTCTTGGCAACTTTTGTGTGCCAATCAGGGCAAAAGACTATTAAAACTATTCCTGGTAATACATCCTCACAAGAGCAGAGTCAGTCTCACATTTCCCCCGAGATCAAAATATCCAGAGATGGGAAAACCCTCATAGAAGGACCTTATTACTGAGACGAAAGCAAGCACCTGGGGAATGAATAGCTGATATGCCTCATTTTCAACATCTACCATACGTTGGTGGAAATGCAGCCACATTACTTATCGCTTTCTGTTTTTCTTTCATTGGCTTATGCTTTGCCTTGAATAAAAAACTGCATGAAAACCCGGTCTTACTTTACCAGGTACGCAGCTCCTCCGTGGAATAGCTCAATAACATTTTTAGTGTTTTATTTATGCAAACAAAAGTGCTCCTCAAAATCAGTGCAGGCTGAACTGCTTGAAGTGTGCTGTTTGAATTTCAGTAAACTGAAGCTTTTCCCTAAGATCGTTCAGGTACACACACTCCCCAGAAGGCCTGTTACTGCTTTTTTTCCCCCCTCTTGTTTTTTAAAATCACCTGTGTTTCAGTGTTCTTCAAATTTATTCAAAGTAGAATCGTGCAATTTCTTAAGGCAAGGTGGTGGGTTCACACAAAAAAAAGGAGTGTTTTTCAGTGCTCTATGAATTTACTGAATGCCTGCCATGTGCTACAGGCTTTGCACACATGCGCATTCATTTTCCACTTCTTGACGATGCTGAGACAAATCTTACCAGCCCCATCTTAGAGAAACCGAGCCTCTGAGAGGGTAAGTTCTGTGCCTAAGGTCGCGTAGCCAGTGAGTGGCAGAGCTGGGAATCCAGCTGGGTTCTGTTTCATTTTTGCTTTTGTTTCTATACTTCCAACTGTTCATTTGTTGTTTTGGCTGGCACACAATTGAGATGAAGTTCACAGACCCAGCCTCTCCCAGGGTGAGTCCACGGTAACAGGACATTAAGAAAGCCAATGTGGATGAAGATGTGTGAGAGTGATCTCGTGTGTATCTACAAATACATGCATATCATTTGGAAACATGGGTTCTTAAGTGATGTGACCCGCCGCAGCTGGGGGAGTCTGAAGGCCCTCTACCTCTGTGCCTAGAAATCTAGGCAGACAGCAGTAGATCTGAGGGCTTAGACCGAACTGCTTCTAAGCAATGAGCAGTTTGGAGAAAGTTGTCATTGTTATTTGTTTCAGTTTTAGTAACAATGGTCAATGGGATATGCAATTTAATTCACTGTTATTGACCACCTCCTGTGAGCAAGCACTAGGCTTGCACAGGGGACAGAGAGGAGGAAAATACAGCCCCTGCCTGCAAACTGGAAAACTCAAATAGAGGCTGTGTGGTAAGTATACAAGTTACAGTTCAATAGTAGAGTTTTAGAACCAACATGCAGTTGAGGAGAAGCAGACTGTTTAAGAAGGTTTTATGTGGCTACTTAAAACCAGGCTTCTCATGGCATCAATATTAAGGAAAAAGGACTTCAAAACCAAATCCATGAAATAGCAACAAATGAAACACAAGGATACATAGCTTAAAAAAAAAAAAGTGTTGATGGGGAGGACTGGACAGCTAGGGTAGCAAAGTATTTAAGGGCATCGATCTTGACATCAGATATAATCAAGTTCAAGCTCTCAACTGAATGCAATACACAAGTGACCTTGGTTAAGTCATGGGTCCCTCATCAATAAGAGGAATAATCCACACGTCACAGAGTTGTCATCTTTAAGGTGATCCCCGCAGTGAACTAAGCAGCACAGAGTCAACACACAATATTAATAAATATCAACTCATAATATTAATATACACCCAAGGCTCGTTGTGTTATTCCCAAAGCTGATAAAGCTGGACTCTTTTATGAGTGGAACCCCGTACCTCTAATTCCTTCAGATAAAATTTATGTGTATCTGGTTGCTCTCTGTCTTCCTGGGCAATGCCTAGTAATCAGGGCTTTAGCAAACAGGCCACACAGGAAACAGCACATTCAGAGTCTAAACCAGCAACCCTAATTCCACTCCATCCAATGTTTGCTGAGCAACTGTTAAGTACAAAATTCTTTTTGTAGGGCCTAAGATAACCCCCCTTGAAAACGTTACCTCTCTAGCCTCCCAGAAGGGCACATTCTCTTACAAACACGAATTAACATGTGACCAATTCTGATAAGTAGCTGCCTTTTGGTGAAACCCTGGGCATCTTCTAATAACTTCACAAGACGATACGTTACTCGTGAAAACTTCTCAACAATGAATCCACGTTTCTTCTCCTCCATACAAATCTGTTTCTGGTCTTCAGGCCAATTTCCTTGGCATTTACAACCACAACAGCAGCAGCAATAAGGATTAACCTTTTGGTTAAGTGCATAATATGCGCCAGAGACTGTGTTGGGTGATTTACATACATTTTTGCTAATCCTCAGAGCAACTCTGCATGTTACAGATGCAGACTCTGAGATGTTAAATGACCTGCCTGAGGTAAGTTTGTCAGCAAAGAACAGAATCTAGATTAGATGAACCCAGGCCAATCTAGCTCCAGGATCTGTGTTCTTATCGCTGTACCACACTGTTATTCCTGTTCCAGGCACTGGAGTGCTTTTTCTTGCATTCTTGCTTATTATGTGGATCATTTTATTTTGAATGTTAAAAAAAGTACTAATTATTACCTAAGTAGAGGATGTTCATTGGAGAAAACTTAGATAAAAAAAAAATGCCAAAGAAAACAAATTAAGTCTCAGATAATTTTCCACCCAGAATGAGCACAACAAATTATTTTGTGTCATAACCTCCCCAAACATTTTCCATATGTATGTATCTCAATTTATATTATTTTTAAAAAATGGGTTCTTGTTGCATGTACTATGTACCTATTCTAACTTGCTTTTTAAAAATGGTAGGAACATCTTCCTATATCAATAAAGATATATCTCCAGTATTGCTATTTTTTAAAAAATTTTAGGTAATTTAATTATCCTTTCTATGGGAACTAACACTATTTGAGCTGAAGACCTGAGCAGGTCTGAGCATCAGCTCTTGACAAACATTCACAAAATAAAACCCTTAGTTTCACCCATTACTATTTTTATGACTGCCTAACATCCCACAGTATAGATGCACCAAAATTTGTCTAATTTGTTCTCAGTTACAAGATAGATTGCTTCCAATGTGATGACTAAAATAAACAACTGTAATCAATATCTACTTACATCTTTGCCCTTAAATTATTACTTTCTTAGGAAAACTGCTTGAGGTGGAAATATGGGGTCAAAAGGATGCATTGTTTGAGGTTTGATTCTCCAGAGGGGTTTTTACCAATGTAGGCACCCACTCTCTAACAGAATATAAAATTGCCTCTCACCCATCCTTGGCAACAATGGTTCCTACCATTCTTTTTGCTGTATGCCAAGCTGATAGATGAAAACTTGTATTTTAATTTTTATTTCCTCGAGTACTAGTGAAGAAAAACTTTCCATGGTTACTGTGTCATTTGCATATTTCACTAACGAATTACTTAAGAGTAGCTTTTCATCAAATGCACATTTATTTAACTGTACACCCTCAGCAACAAAATCATTTCTTTGTTATTAAAATGACTACAAATTATATTTTGCATCCATCCTCTTTCTTATATGTAGTCCTTTATATTTTTAGTGGACTTTGTCACCTGTCTTTCAGCTCTGTTTACAGTGTTTCTTGCCACACAGAAAGTTTAATTTTTAAATAGTTGTGTTTAATAGTGTTTTCTTCCCCTGAAATCGTGTACAGAAAGGCTTCTTTAACTTAAATTTATGTAACTATGCAACTAATTTTATTTCACCAATTGTTTCATTTCTTAAACTGAAATTTTTAATTCATTAGGAAGCAAATGACATAATCTATCCTGTCCTCTCCTGTCTGAGACGTCATCTTTATTTTAAATTCTCATGTGAACTTCAGTATACTTCTATACTGTCTCTTCTCTTCCACTGAGAGGCATGTTCTTTTCTGTGCCAGTTCAAAGCTTACAATTACTATAGCTTCATAATGCATGTTAATTAAAGTAGGGCAATAGTCTACTTTAATTGCTATTTTAAAAATTCATAGGCTATGCTAGTGCATTTATTCTTCAAAATAAAACTTAAATTCTGTCCTCAAAAACTTTTAAGATTTTGATGTATATATTGATGCATAAAATTGGGGACATTTGATATCTCTCCATTTATTCGTCTTCTTTTATGTCCTTCAATTTCACTTCTCATTTTTTCCAAATAGGAATAAAATATATCTTTTAAAGTTATTATTTGATACTATATATTGCTGTGATCATGTTTTTCTCTTATTTTCCCTTGTTGCTGGTAAGTAACAGGCTACTGACACTTGTGAACAAAATGAACTCACATTGTTTTGACTAGTTTCTCATTTCTTTTTTGTTTTTTTTTTGTTTAGATACGTAATTATATCAGTTGTAATTATTTAAAAATTTCTCCCCCTTTCTGGTATCTACACTCCCAGTTCCTTTTTTTCCTCCTGCTGCATTGACTAGAATATCCAGAGCAACTTTGAGAAAAGCTGAGCAAGTGTTATTTCTTATTTGTAATGAGACTATTTCTAAGGGTTCCTTTTCTGACAGGATATTAGGTATTATTTTATGATACATATTCTTTCCCATGTTAAAATATTCTTTTATCCCTTATTTATTAACAATTTAAAAATCTTGACTTTTACTAACTTTTAGCAGTTAACAATTATCATGTGGGTTTTCTCTTGATTCTACTAACATAAATTGCATTAATACATTTATGGTGGTGGAATATTTTTATATTTCTGAAAGAAATTCTACTGCACTTTGAAAACACATTTTAAAATTTGGTTTATTAATATTCTACTTAGGAATCTGAATCTATATTTATGAGGTCACATGCATTTTTTCATGTCTTCTTTCTTGTCTGGTTTGATATCAGGCTTTATAAAATCATGATGTTCAGGAGTTCCCATCGTGGTACAGCGGAAACCAATCCGACTAGGAACCATGAGGTTGTGGGTTTGATCCCTGGCCTTGCTCAGTGGGTTAAGGATCCAGCGTTGCCATGAGCTGTGGTGTAGGTTGCTGACGTGGCTTGGATCTGGCGTTGCTGTGGCTGTGGCGCAGGCCAGCAGCTGTAGCTCCGACCAGACCAGGGAACCTGCATATGCTGCGGGTGTGGCCCTAAAATGAAGAAAGACAAAAAAAAAAAAAAATTGTGATGTTCATCCTTTTCTATGTTTTGAATTACTTCAGTAATCGAGGAATTTTTACAAGATATTGGGCAAATACCACCATAAAACAGCCTAGATCTATCATCTTTTAGGGAGAGAGATGGGCTCAGTTTTTAATTTTTTTCATGATTATTCGTATATTCAGGTTTGCTATTTCTTGAATCACTTCTGCAATATATACCTATATCTTTCTTTTTTCTTAAAAATTGAGATATAATCCGTACATCATAAATTTGCCCTTCAAAAGTGTACAATGTAGTGGTTTTTAGTATTCCACAAAGTTGTGCAACCATCATAACCATCAAATTCCAGAACATTCTAATCACCCCAAAAGAAACCCCATAGCCATCAGCAGTCACTCCCTATTCCTTTTCCCAGCCCCTGGCAACCACTAATCCACTTTCCATCTCCACGTATTTGCCTATTCTAGACATTTCGTACAAATGGAATCATATAACGTGATCTTTAGTGCCTGACAATATGTTTCACTCAGTATAATGTTTTCAGAGTTCACCCATGTTGCAGCATAAATCAGTGCCTTATTCATTTTCATGACTGAGTAATATTATATTGTAGAATAGATCACATATTTTTTATCCGTTCATCAGTTTATGGACATTTGGGTTATTTCTACCTTTTGGCTATTATGAACAATGATGCTATGAATATCTGTGTACAACTTTTTGAGTAGAGATGTTTTCAATTCTCTTGGGCATATACCTAGGAATGGAACTGCTGGATCATATGGTAGCTCTGTTTATTAAGGAACTGCTAGACTGTTTTCCAAAGTGGCTGCACTGTTTTACATTCTCATCGGTAATGTATAGGGTTTAATTTCTCCACATCCTCTGCAACATACAGCCTTTCCTTCCTTGTAGCTGTTATTGTGGGTGTGAAGTATAAATAATTTTTTAAAGAAAATAATTCAGTTCATGAAGCTGTTCAGAACTATTACTAAACATTTTTATCTTATTACTTCCTATTTAGCTATAGTCTTAGAAGAAATATTCTTCTCATTACCAATTTTATGTACTTGTAGCCAGCTTTTATTCTTGAGTCAAGTATTTTTACTTTCTAATTCTAATTGAAATTTTGACTTTCAAAGACTAGCTTTTGAATTCAATTATTGCAATAGTTCCTGTAATTATTAATATCTCTATTTCTATTAGTTCTCATTCTCTTTCCTTGTGGAATTCACTTGTTTTCATTCATCCCAGCTTAATGATTAATTATTTAATGGTTTAAATATTCCTCTAACTATAGCTTTGACTGAATCTCCTGTGGTTTTATTTGTAGTGTTTTCACTGTCACTGATTTTTAAATTGTCTTATAATTCCAGTTTTGATTTCATCTTTGATGACAGTTGTTTGAGGGAAAGATTTTTCTTGTTATATTTTAAATAATTGACTTTTGGATATTTGTCTTTAATTTTTTATTAACTTCTCATTTTATTTTATTGTGGTCAAAGAATGTGGCATAGTCAATCTCTGAAGTTTGAAATTAACTGAGATCCTCTTTGAGGCCTAACATATATTCATCATTAAAATTATTTTACAGATATTAAAAAAGAAGATATATTATTTTTATCAGGCTATTAAGATTTGATAAAATTCTGTTATAGTAATTAAATTCATTTTACTCTGGTGTTTTGGAAGATAAATATTATTTTGATTTTTCTAGAGTTACCATTATATTTTCAGTATCATTTCTTAGGCTGAATTTCTTTATTTCTTTGAGTCAATTAGCTCTTTCACATTTTTTGTATATGAAACAACAGCTTGATACTTCACACTATATAACTATTTCTCAGTCTTTGCAAACATAATCTAAGCTTTAAAGTCAGAAACATGTTTGATTTATTGCTTCTTAAATAAGATATCTGCTTTTCAGAATTTTTTCTGCTTTTAATTTTATACTGTATCTTGTGATAATTATTTAGACATTTTAATTTTAGCTGCTTTCAAAACTCTAATTTTAGACCATGACTTCCCCACTCCTAAGTTCTCAAATTGGCTTTCAGTTACTTGAAACATATCTGTATTTTTTAACTTTCTTCAAGAATGAGTATTTTTTAATCATCTATATATATATGAAAATAATCAACTGTATAATACAATTACGTCACAATATTTTATCCTTAAATTCTAGAGTTCTTCCATTTTCTTCTGATGCCTTTGGCAGAAAGTTTGAGACCAATCTGACTTCTATCTATCTGCATTTATCTATTTACCACCCATTTCCTTTGGTAAATGAGCATGACTGTTTTTTCCACCTGCATTTTTTCACTCAACATCCAACATTTGACCATGAGTTAGTGAGTTCTTTCAATCTGCACATATAGTCCTTTCTACAATTCAGGACAGTTACAGTTTTTGTTGTTATATTCTTTTTTTTGGGAGGGGGTATGAGTACTATTTATTTATTTATTAGGTACACCTGTGGCATGCAGAAGTTCGAGGGCCAGGGATCGAACCCACGCCAGAGCAGTGATCGAGCCACAGCAGTGACACATTGCAACCTTAACCCACTGAGTCACCAGGGAACTCCTTTTGCTATATTCTCTCTCTTTTTTTTTTTTTTTTGTCTTTTGTCCTTTTAGGGCCACACCCGCAGCATGTGGAGGTTCCCAGGCTAGGGGTCTAATGGGAGCTGTAGCCGCCGGCCTACACCACAGCCACAGCAACGCACGATCTGAGCTGCTTCTGCAACCTACACCACAGCTCACGGCAACGCTGGATCCTTAACCCTCTGAACAAGGCCAGGGATAGAACCTGCAACTTCATGGTTCCTAATTGGATTCGTTAACCATTGAGCCATGATGGGAACTCCCCTTTTGTTATATTCTTGATAACCACTTTTAAATAAACACTTAGCTTTCCTTAAGGAAGAAAAAGTTATCCACATGTTGGTCCTCCATTTTCTGTCCTTCTATCACTTTCTTTCTCACTATTTTCATTTTTTTGCCTTCTGCTCCATCGTGAGAAATATGTTTTCCCTCATCCATCACATTATGATTTTCTGCAGGATCAATTCTATTCTTCACTGTTCTCAATGTATTTTAATCTTGCTCTTGTGCTTTTGGTTTCCTTTCAATCTTTTTTCCGTGTCTCCTTTCCTTTAGCTCATCATTTTCTTTTCCGTTCTGTAAGTCTGCTTTTTTATAGAGGCCTTGTTTTATTTTAATACAGTAGTCTAATGATTTCTTCTAGATCTTGAATTAGAGCACCTTCAGATGTATAATTTGCTTTATTCTGAGTGGATACAGCACTTAGAAAAACTGAAATTCACAGCCCGTAGAGATAGTATATATATATATTTTTTTTTTTTCATCAGTGTCCCACTTTCCACCTCCTGAGGAACACGTCTATTAGAGTAGCTTGTGCCACTGTTAACATTCTCCTAACTTTCTGTTCATTTGCTTTCTGAGAATTTCAATATCTGTTTGTGGTAGAAAGGTGGCGGTTGAAATGATACTCTCTCAAAGGAGTTCCTGAGGTCTACACAAGGGTTTCTGCTCAGATTTCTGGCTGGCACAAGTCCTGGTTCACCGGGTCAGCAGGCAGATGGTGACGGAACTATGAAGCATATTCTTACCTTTCACCACACTAATTCTTTTATACAGTTAAGAGGGGATATGCTACGAGTTGAAGTTCCATATGCCTTATCAACAGGGCGTCTATTCTTCCCAGATTTTCTATCATAATTTTCTGATGCTATCCTAATTTTTTATTATGTATTGTACTTTGGGGGGAAATTGAGAGAGAAAGTGGGAGGAATCATACTAGAAACAGCTTGTTAGATCCACTTTGATATAATCTCTATTGCCCCAGATTTTCACCTCATTTTATTGTGGAGATGGTCAAGTCTGGCTGCTCACTAGTGAAATTTAGCTCTTTTCTGGAATTCTTAGTTAAATATAATCCTGCCTTCTATATTCAGTTGGAGCTTGCGTGGTAGGCTTTATTAAGCTAATGTCTCTCAGCTCCAAATTCTTTTGTATATTGAGATTCTGGGCTGGGCCATCACAAACTGCCCTTCTCCTTTACCTCCAGGCTTCCTGTCCTGCACTGCCATTAGGGAGGCCTGGAGGGAGACTGGAAAGGAGGAGGATGGAAAGGAACTTGCTCCTTGCTGTGCTCCTGCTTCCCCAAGCATATTGCCCTTACGAGGCCACTTCAGTCTGGTAGCTACATTTGGTTTCAGTCTCCGGCTTTCTCCATCACTCCAGAATCACTTCACCATACCCACATAGAGGTGTCAGGACTGTTATGGCAGTGCCCCTCCTTCAGAGAGCTGTGTGATGCCCTTTCTTGGGGTGGGGGAGTGAGCGCCAACTTTACAGATTTCTCCTCTGATCTTTTAGGCTCTGTTGAACCCTAGCCTCTCCCTTTTGTCCTTTCTAGCCCAAGCCATGGTGTTGCCTCAATGTTTCTATGGTGCTTTGCTTTTTCAGGTTACTAATACTCATTTAAACAAATCCCTATATTGAATTCTTTCTGTTAAAATAACTAGTGTGATTCTCATTGTCTTAAGTGACCTAGACTGACAGGCAGGGGGCTTTCACAACATATTTGTGAACACACACATTGCAAACCTAGGCCAGGAGGTGCAGGAGCTGTGCTTGGTGATGATGAAGTGTGTACCCAGAAGAGTGAGATGAGAAAAGGAGACTTTCTAGATGATAGCACCGCCAAATTATTGAGGGTGTGGTGGGACGTGTGAGCAAGAATGTGAATACACAGGGAAGTAGAAAAGGGAGAGGAAGAAAAAAAGGTTGTAGAGTCAAAGGTAAACGTGCAAAGCTTAGAAATTCTGCCTGAAGCAAAACCCTTCTCGGAGTGAGAGAACATTAGCTGTGGACTTTCTGAAGGGAAGTCACACCAGGTTATGGTTCTTAAGAAGAACAATATCTCTCAGAGGCTGGGCAAAGTTATGTTGGAAACCAAGTCAATGGTCACTAAAAATGAGATCAACTCTGCCACAAGTCATTATCAATGTGGTAAAACTTTGGTGGCACAGAAAAGGCATGCCAACAGAACGGCAGAGTTGTCAACAACTGCCTCTGTTCATGGGGATCATCTTTGATCTGAAATGACTATCAATTAAACATTGATTCAGTCACCAAACTCACCATGGAATTACACCAAAGAAGGCATAACTCTCAGTTTGTCTGCTGAGAATATTTTTTGCACTGACAATCAGATCTGTGAAAAATTTTGGCTCAGCTGTTTTATAATTTTTTGACAGATATAATTTTGTGCTTTAGAAATGCCCATTCATCTCACTGAAGCACCATTTTAGATTCATAAAGATACTTATTATCATCTGAACAGATCACATTAGATTCTTTTTTTGAAGGGAGAGAACTTTATCCTTAGGGAACCTCAAATAATGTAAGTTTTCTTTGTTTATCAATTTCTCAAGTGTACTGCAAATATGAGTTCAGGAACAATGGTTGTTAGCTGGCATTCCTGACATTTGGCTTGGAAAAACTCTCAGAAACAGCAAAGATATTGTCATTTCTAACAAGTGTCCTTTCTAGACAATTGCTATGACTACACTTGTTATAATAGATAACAATTTGAGGAAAATAATCTGTCTTGGCCCAGGACTGAAAACACCAAGGCATGCTGCATAAGTCATTACACAATGGATTTGTAGAGAAACAGAAAAGAGTTATTAAAGTAGAAGTTTACAATAAATAACCATTCATTATGGAAATATCTTAACCACCATTAACCATTTACTCAAATGAAGACAACTCTTTTTTTACTCTTTGAGGAGATGTTCAAGATTTGGCAGTTTCCCAAAACAACAATTTTGTATTCATCTAAGAATTTCCAAAGCATTTAAAGAAGGTTAATTCATTATCTCCCATAATATAATAATAAATTATGTATTTCTGGATAATCCTATGCCTTCTTCATGGAAGAAGACACCAAAGTAGTACTGGAGAAACTCATTTTAGGAACATAAAAAAGGCCAGCAGGGGAAAAAAAAAATGAGGCCCCATTTTGTGGACCTTTAGACCTACCAGTTAATGCAAAGGGAGCTAGCTTCTGTAAAAACATCTTAAATTCATCCTCTCATTGTCAAACTTCAGAACAGCACCATTAAGATAATATTCCTTCTTTATCACCAATGCCTGAATTTCCTCTGTTTACTCCCTCATTAACCATCAGAAAATATGCTCACACACTTACAAAGAGGATGCTATTTGAGCATTAAACAAGTCAGCAGTTAGCTTTAAACTAACAAAAGAGGTCGAGTTACGGGTTGGAGACAACTGGAGACAGAACCAAACTCCTGGTTTTCCAACTAATTTTTAGTCAAATGTGATTTCTGCTAGCACCGTTTTCACCTACTACCCTGTTATCGCGCAGGCGAATCAACTTTACCCTTTATGTGCCTATGACAGAATCTATCTTTAAAATTTAAATTATTATAAAAGTTAGTCTTGGCCTAGGTTCAGATTAGGGGGTGAGTAATATTTGCCTTCAGGACTCTTCTTTCAGTTTCAGCTGCCTTGGATGCTCATGTGACCTACCAGCTCCCCCAAGTCAGCCCTAATGGCAACATTCTAAGGCTCAGACATATCCTCCACCCAAGACTTCTCTCTTTCTTCTAAGTGAAAATGAATGTCACCACTGGTCTAATCGTATAAATTTAACTACAATGACTACTGGTGGGACTGTACTTCTACTGATACTACTGGACAGCTCATTTTTGGAGGGCTATACACCAGTCACTGTACTAAGTACTTTATACATCACATGCCTATGACAGAGGAGCTTAATTGTTGGTTTATCAGCAGCTGTGTGGTACTGTCAGATGTCTCTTGAATATTATATGGTTGTGGTTTATGTAGAGAACAAACAGTTTAGGGCCATGTCTGCTAACGTGCTGGTATACCCCACGAGTTGTAGATACTTGAAGGCAGTGAGCTGTATCCTCATCTTTAAGCAGAATTCTTATCTTTTTATACCCTCCAAAAGGAATACAGTTAGAGGTGAAATTCAAATCTATGGGTTAAATGAATAAAGGTGCCTGCAGTTTGTGAAACCTGCAGGGAAAAATTAGTTTTGCCTAATAGGAAATCAGCCAACAGAACTAGGATAGAAGTTAATAAATCTGTTAATGTTAAAATAAAAGGACAATTTTTAGCAACTGAGCTGTAAATATAATCTCCTGTTCACCTAAATCATTTTCAAATTATCTCTTTTTTGACATACCTGGACATTTATTTGAAATCATTATTTTGGTTTGAATTTTTGCCTATCAAAGGAACGAGTCAAAGGAAAACGATAAAAGAAGACATTCAGGCACATACAGCTTAACTAACTGACAAGTTTATTGGTGTGCTCTCTTTTTTTAAAGCTTTGAGATATAATTCACATACCTACAAGGCACTCATTTAAAGTATACAATTTGATGTCTTAAAGCATATTGTAGATTTTTAAAAGAAGAAAGACTTAATGTTTTTAGAACAATACTTTAAAGTGTGAGTGCCATAGAAAGAAATATGCTTTTCAGAAAAAAAATCCTGATAGTCAGAGCTATTAGATAAAATTTTTTCTTGAGCAAGGATTTGAAGCCCTGAAAATCTAGGAAATGTAAATCCAACATGTGCTAAACACAAGACTATAACGATTTTTCTTGGAGTGAATAAATGTGAGCTCTTTGCCTCTTTAATTTCCGTGAATCAAGGGCATGTATAACTATTTTTCAGCCTTACCTCATGAAAGCTTTGAGCTTTCTCTTCATGTTAAAATATATTATTTAACATTTGAGTGTGTCAACAGCACATTAGGCACTTTAAAAGAACAGAATTAGCCATGCTTCCTACTCAGGGGACTTGTCTACTAAGTATCAGACTAAAGCAAAATGCTATAGTATTCTCTCACATCAAGCAATCCACAGAGTGATATTTTCCTTTAATTCTTCCATAAAATCAATGAGACTTTTCTCTTTTTATAAAAACTCAAAGGAACACCCTTTGATTTAACATATACCTTTAGAAGTTCTGTTTGGGCACATTCCACATCTTATTCTTTTATCAGGGGACAGAATCAGCGACTAGACCTAAAATTAGACCTATTAAATGTGGTTTTTGACATAAAGCAAAAGGAGATTCCATTTTCATGAACTCTGTAATCACCCACATTAGAGAAGGTGGGACATTTAAACAAACAAGAAGAGTTATTTCTCTGGTGTGCACTAAATAGATGAAGCTAAGAACACAGTGCAGTGAGCAAACCTGGAAAAAAAAACGAGTAAAATGCTTCAGTCGGGGCATGCTTTTGCAGTGTTAATAACTAGAAGTAAAAAGTGTAGGACATTGTGTGGGTGTTAGAAATATAAAGCACATACAAAGCACAGAGTCTGAAGGTTATCAAGCTATACTCTTTATGAGATGATTGAAAGTGTATAGTAAAGTGCCCATTTTCAAATCAATTGACTTGTTTAGTCACTGAATTACTAATTTGTTTCATTTATAGTTTTACTACTCTCCTTAAACTTTTGGATCTGCTAGATTAACTCTGCTTGTATAAATATACTGTAATCAACCTGATTAATTAGTCAAATTAGCTCAGTATTCCTTCCTCTATATTTAGAACTTGAAAAGTTCATAATGTTCAAATTAATAATTCAGCACTGGTTCCTAGTCTGAAGTCTTTTTAAAAACTAAATTTAATAGTGGCAAGAGTTACAAATTCAGAAACATTATAATGAAGCAAGCAGATGTACATTTTGAAACGGTGCCTCAATGGATATTAAAATGTCCTGAATAAATTCTTGCTACAGTTGGCTTTAGTGATATAAATTTTGGAAAGACAGAATGAAATAAGACAATGGTAAGCATACAGTGTTTTTTAGAAGACTGCAAACCAAGTTCATTTAAGAAAATATGCACAATAGTTTATGTGTTTCTCAGAGATTTGGAGTGAAGTACTTGAGAACTGCTTGTTGACATTTGTCACTGCTCATAAATGGTATGATTAGTATGCTGGTTCACAGATCAATTTGGGCCAGTTTGGCCCAGATGGTTCCCTCGGAGTTCCCACTGAATGCAAGGTGGTATTTCATGGACAAAAAGGTCTTGCTTAAGAAATCAGGCTTTGAAAATGAGTCTCTGGATTCTCTCTACAAGATTGTAGTGCTTTCTCGGAACAAATACTCGTGAAATTAGATAATTTCATTTTGCAAACAATCTGGAAAAGATTTGGAGAATGAGGACCAGGGGGAGAGTAGGGGGATGGTGAGAGGTTTTCTAGCACGGATTTTGAGTTTTGGCCTTGAGATGTTTAGAATTGAAATAATCAAAAGGTAATCATATTACCTAACTTTGGATAGAAAATGTAAACTAATTCCAAATTCCCAGTACCTACCCTTCCTGCTAAAACTACGAGCCTCCCTAATGGACAGAACACATAATGAAAAGTTAAATAACACGACCCCACCACTAATTCTTGCAAATTATCTGTAGCTGAGGATTGTCATACAATCATCTTTTGTTCGTAAACTAGCAGCAAAGTGTCACTGGCAAAGCTGTAGGCAGAGTTACGGAAAGATGGACACACTGATGAAATTATTTAAAATCAGAGCTAGCTAAATTGTTGCTCAGATTTTCCTCCAAGTAATACGAAAGAGTGCAATTCTGGAATATTTTCCTACTTTGTAATTATTTAAATGAGGCAAAAAGCAACTCCTAGAATTCTGGTATTTAAATAATTCATATACTTTCCTTTGAAAAAAAAAGTATCAACCCACTTGTCCAGGGTCTACTAGAACATCAAAATATATGGACAAACAGCAACGTGGCTCCTTAAAATTCTCCTTTATAATCTGACTGCTGGTTGGAACTCCCAGTATATAAGAATAAAAGCAGAAGTGATACAGATTTTGCAACCTGAGGATTTAAAAGATACTTTAAAGATCATCTTAAATCTCTGAGACCATTTTCCTCATGTGTGAATAACAAACATCAATCACCTCCTAGATACTTAGTAGAAAGTATCTGCATGTTATAATATTAAAAGATAATAGCTGTATACACATGCTACACTGTCAGGCAGAATAATTTGGAGTTAAGCATTTTCAGCAATTTGAAAAGTCAAACTCAAGCAATCAAATGTAACTGAATCTACAAATGTCTTCAGGTAAACTCAGAAGACTAGATCAACAGTTTTTCTGCCCAAGGGTATTTTCTACTGAGATTCTTACAGAATGGCAGAATGCTTTAAAGTATGGTAATAATGGAGGAGTGTATAAATACATGTGTGTGTAAGCGCAGACATTTTTATGAACAAAAGTCTAGCTTTGTCACCGGGATCCAATAGCAACCTGCACACCAGCTCCTTCCATAGGTATGCAGTCGATATGATTTTTAGGGCCACAATGAAGCCAAAGTAATTTTAGACTGAACACTTGGTTTTAGAAAAGAAAAAAAAAATGCATGCACATCTCAATTCATGATGTGTGTGTGGGTGGTACAGTTTTGAGAACTTAAGGAGAGTGGTGCTTGCTATAACCTAGGCAGTGAGGGAAAGCATTTAAAAATACTGTCAACGATTCTGGCAGGAAAGACTGTATAAATATACGGTAGACTCAAACATAAGTGAGTGGGTTAAAAAAAGAAAAGAAACTGCAATGAAAACTTCAAAACTGCTACCCCCACTATGAAATAAATTATATAAAGGAAGAAGTTATCAAGGGTTTTCATACCCACCATCTACCTAATTTCCAAAGCTCAGTTCTTAGAGAATTTTCTTTTTAAATCTGAGGATTCAGTATTCAGCCAATATAACTGGTAGGATAGTCTTAGCATATTTTGTGAAATCATTTATAAGGCTACCAAATGTCTTGGGAACTTTTCCTCTAATCACTCCTGAATCCGTCCAAATTGGTTTTAAATTATTCCATTCGTAATGGTAAATTTTTATTACAAACATGTTTTTCACTCTAATTTAAACACAGATATGTCAGTTTGAAGTTGAAATAATTAGATCCTACATGGTTTTTCATGCAGCACGTTATTATATCAAAAATCCTATCCTATCACGAAAGAGATGTGGAAGGTTTCTATAAATTCCAAGTTAATTTATTTCATTACATGGCTTTATACCATGCACATAGGTATGCATATATCTTCAAACAAAAACACGCAAATATACAGGATCATGAATAATACTCCACAGCATCCCTTTTAAAGTGTTTTTTCTCTTTTTAAAATCTTTACATGAATAATATCCAGCATCATGGACCTTGAACACTGATGATTCTGGCTAACGCTTTTATCCTTTGCTTGAAATTACAGGATCAGTCTAGCCAGAATTTATGAGAACCAGACCCCAGACCTCACATAGCTCACATATTAGACCATTAGGCATCTAACTACCTCTGAACAATTTCAATGCATTATCTCGCCTTTTCCCTGGGGCACAAACTTCACTCGTCCATACTTTTAATATATTTTGTCTGCATGAAGCAGATCGAGTTATTACATGCCAGCAGATCACGACTTACAGAAATTTCATTGCTTCACAACGATGCACCGAATGTCCCCGTTCTCCACCCTGATGTGGAGCCGTAGGGAAATGGTCAATGCAGCAAATGTCTGTAAATTATCTGGTGGTTTGTGTAAAGCCTATTTGATATTTTTACTTCAACACTTTAAACATTTCCATACATTCCCATCCACAGACACTTAACCAAAGAAGCCCACATCCATGCATATTTTTAAAAAACTATGTGCCACTTCAAATGGACTACTAAAAGGCTTTAGATAAATGAAAACCACCTAACTTTTACTTCTCCAGTAGGGTTTTTATACTCATGATTGACCAACTCTTGTTTATATTTGGGTTTTGATTTGCAGATTTCCAAGTTTTCCAAGCCAGGAATTCATCTGCTCTTTGGAAAGGAAATTTAGTAATCAAGAATTGAAACTTCATTAATCTCTGAACTCCCTTAAACCTTTTACCTGGATTGCAAAACCATTACGTTCTTTTCTTTCATTAGGATTTTTTTTTTCCCCCAGCAAGGCTGAACAGGAAATAAGGGTGATCCTATCCTATCCCTAGAGACTGTTCATCTGCTAGCTCAGTTTACAGCTACTTAAAAAAAAAAAAAAAAGCAAGCTGGCTACAACAGTACCTAGAAATGTTGTATTTTATCACGTGGGACTATTATTATTGTAGTAATGTGAGCAAACAATGGGCATTTTTCTCTTTGGACATGATTATTATTACTATTATTATTTTTCCTTATCCATCCTGAAGTTCGATTTCTGGGCTAGTTAACCACTTCCTCTAGTCTGTTATATACATTTTTTTAAAAATCCTGGTTAACAATTGTGCTACTGGGCTTTTCCCAATAAAATACTTGGGAAAGGAAGACCGAGTTACTGTTATCTAAAACAATTTTCTCATTTAGTTCCAAACTAAAACAAACAGCAAGGAAAGGTCATAAGTCTCACAGACTAAAATTGTTTTGATGAAGGCCAGCTTTCCATTCTGTTGACAAGCGTCTCAATTCTTTTCAACAGCTCTGGGTGTCCACACTGGAAGAATGCAGAGCAGTCATCAGCCTCGGGGAACCCATGGCTCTTGGTGACAATTTGCAGAACTACCACTGACCAAAGTATGGCTCCCCCGCCTCCCTTTTTTCTTATCTGCAGTTAAGATCATTAATAGTATAAATGAGTTCTTAGAATTGGGTTTGTGTGTAAATGCTGCCTGCACTGTCTGACTGCTGCCCACTATTGCTAAATAGTATCCGCAGCTCTCTGCTGGGTTCTTAGCCCAATTATGTGTTTCTTCAGGATGCAATCTGGGGATTGAAGAGAACCTGCAAAACGTGATCAAGATTTCCTCCCAGAAGGTGGACACGGTGTTTCATTCTTATGAACAGGTCAACTATTGTGCCACAAAGGGGAAGCAATACCTAAGAGGTCCCCAGGGCAGACAGACAAGGAGTGAAAACTCTGCCCAGGACCTGACTTTGATGCTGGCTTGGGAGCTGTGGGCTGACCGGTCTTGTGATTAACGGCTAAAATCTCTCCGCTGTATGATTTCATCCCATTGTCCTCCTTGCTAAAAGTAAGAATCACCATTGCTCCACCCAGAAATGGGAGTAACCCTACTTGTCACATCTTTGCATTCAGTGCTCCCTTTATAATTTACTCTCAGAGGTTTTACTGAAGCCCTCTGACCTTTCTGAAACTGGACGGTCAGAGCATTGAATCACTGAAAAAAAAAAAAAATCCCTCCGGGCTGGGAGGATTGAATTCACACAGCCTCTGGAAAGTTCAGGATAAGAAGTGCAGTAGAGAGCTAGCCCAGGGATTTAGAAGTTGGGAAATTTAGGTTCTATTTTGAGCTATGCCTTGAGCATGTTGCTCTCTTTACAAAACTTGCCAGATGTGAGAGGAAAGACTGCCTACTTGGTGGAGTGCTTGAAGAATTCTTAATCAGAGAAGCTGACGAAGGCTAAGCAAGAAATTCAGCTAATAGTTGTTTGAAAATGTTCTAAAACAAACACAAACTGAGTTGAAAAACTCTCTCTCTCCTAAGGTTAATTTTTATTGTCTGCCTGCAAGCTGAACTATATTCTACCTTTTTTGAGGCAGGAGGAACAATTTGCTATGTCTTCTCTTGGAGTTGGGAAAGATACAGGAAATCAGGTATGTCGGGGCAGAAAAGGCCTAAGGGTGATACCGAGTCTAGTGCCTCAGCCAATTCTTGATTCCTCTCGAATCCCTGTGCCAGTGAACAAACACCCCCAGCTTGAGCAGGTGGAGGGAGGTGGAGCCTACACCTCCGCAGGCGGTTCATTCCACATTCTGGGAAGTGCTGACTGAGGTCAAGCTGAAATCTGCAGTCCTGCACCTTCACTGATTCCTGTCCTGTCCTCAGTCACGTCCCAGAGCAAGCCCAGTTACCTTTCTCCCCAGGATAGTCCTTCCAACACTTGCTGCTGTATCATCCCCCTAAATGTTCTCTTCTCTGATTCAAACATCCCCTGTGGCTTCTTTAGGCCATTCCTCACCCCAAACGGCAGGTCACAACACTGGCCAGTTTCGTCACCAAGGACTCTGGGAGGTCAAGGTCCTCCTTAAAGGTTGATAAACTGTACCATTAGCCAAAGCCTGTCTGATCATGCAGACAAATTTCATTCCGGATATTTTATTGTATTAAAACAAGGTTTTTTTGTTTTTTGTTTTTTTTTCTTTTTTTTTTTCGTATTGTGCTTACTGTTAGCTAAAATCTCTCCTTTTGTCACATAGCTCATGTCTAATACGTGAGTTAAGCGAGTTTTGGCACTCAAGCATTCTTTACACTTATGTTCTTTACAGTTTTGTCTCGTTAGAGTAGGCTCATTGTTTCGACAGAGCCCAGCCTCCTTCTGGCAGTAGGAAACAAGCTGAGAGACTCCCACTCTGCTTGCAGTATGCTGTTCTAAGGGTTTCCATGTCAGACCAACGTGATTCAGCCACATGAGAGCAGTGTGAGGTAGGGATGCTTCTCCTAATTTTGCTGATAGAACTGAGACTGAAAGGTTAAGTGACTTGCTTAGGTGGTCATACTCCTAGGATGTGGTGAAATCAAGGTTCAAACCTCAGCGATCTAACTGCACACAGATTGTTTTTTCCATTTGTGGTACTATCAGAGTCTCTGGACTCTGATCCTGTCATTTGATGTACTGGCTCTGTCTTCATCCAGCACAAACAGAAAGGGTCATCAATGACCTCCATCAATTCATTATTTTAAAAAATAATTGCATACAACTGGGCTAAAGACAAAGCCACTGGAGCTTGGGTGCCAAAAACCTTTTGCGGCTGACTTTTGTAACAAAGCCATCTGACCAAACTCTCACTAGCCTGTGACTTGTCATCATGTTCGCAAAGACCTCATTGATTATTTAATGCATACAGAGTGTCTAGTAAGTGCCAGGATCTGTGTCAGGTACTGGGCATAGAGAGATGAAGGACATAGGCACCATGACAACTTTGTCAGAGGCCAAGATATGTCTGGCTTAATTCATTCATAGTAAACCCATACTGGTTCTCAGTAATCAATGACTTCCTCTTCTAATGGAAGGAAAATGTCACAGTGACACTTACTGGTTTGTCTGCCTGGGGGAAGGAGTTTGGTATTGAGCCCAGCAAAACAAGCAAAGCAAAGGGCACACAGAACAGGTTCATCAAGTAAGGATGATGCTGCTCTGAGAATCACAGGCCCTAGCCTATGGTAAGCCACTTGATTGAACTTTCGGGAGTTTTCATTTTTAAGAGAACAGGGTCAAGGTCTTCATTCATCCAGCCACGTGACAAATATTTCCCTTTCCTCACAACCATTAACTTATAGGAAACATACTTTACAAAGCCAAATATAGGCAGAACTCACTCAGAAGACATTCCATGAAAAGCCAGCAAGGTGGGACTTGAGAAATAACTGTGGGAAATAATTTAGCTTCCATTTATTGAACAACTACTATGTGCTTGGCACTGCAGTGAGCACTTCTGGTCTTCATAATAACCCTGCTGGGAAATCATTTTTACAAATGGGAAAATAGAGGCTTGGAGAGACTGTGTCTCCCATCCAATACACTGGTGTCATGAGAGGACTGTCTGACTACAAAAGCAGTGTCCTTCCTGCCTCCCACTTGAAAACAAGATGAACCCTTGGCTTTTTGTCTTCAAGTGTTCTGTATTCCATCCAAGAAGCACCTTAAATATCAGGAGGAAAAAGAAAAGGAGAAAGTTTGGTGCGGTATTCAGGCAGTTACTTCGTTATCATGGTCAATCATTTATTCACAACTCAGGGTCTCAAGTGGTGGAATCTGATGAACAGGACCCACCTACAGTCCCTATCTATATCAAGGCCTTGACAATGACTACATTGGGACACTTGGAAAAATAGTTTAGGGCTACCTCCTCCACAACCTGAAAGATGATATTTGAACTAAACTGATAGAAAATAAGGTCTCTAGGTCCTAACTAGGACAGAAGGCTCTTACCACCAGAACACAAAAACTTGTCAACCTCTACTTCTGTGTAGAAACTTATCCCCACTTCAGCTTTCGACAGCGAAGAGCTATTAAAGAAGTCATCCTTACAGTTTTTGTTCTCGTGCCAAAGGGCTCCCCCTACATTCCTGATACCAAGAACTACAAAGGCTTCCATGTCTCTCAAGGAACAGATCCCCATATGTCCCTTCAAACCCCCTACTTGCAGATGACCTCACCATTTGCATTACATAACGAAGACCACCTAACACGAGCTTCCTCTCTTTTTTCTCTTCTTCATATCATTAATTGTATTTATCCTTACTTGGTCTTAGAGAAAGAACCGTTCCTCCGCATGGCCAAGGCTAACCTCTCTGTGCGTGCCTTAGACTTGCTTACTTCTTCCCTTCTTGGTTGTTTTATTCCTATCAGCTTGCTCCCCCTACCCCACCGCCCTCCACCACCCCTTGAACTTCCATTCTCCTCACTCCTACCAGATCCCTTTTCTTTGCTTACAAATATGCTTGAGCATACACTCTTCTAAAAAAAAAAAAAAAAAAATCTGTTCTCAACCCTGCTACACTCCAGCCCCAGCTAGCATCCTCTCTGTTTTCAGTCTTGAAAGAAGAGTCC
The DNA here is from genome assembly GCA_004024745.2 of Catagonus wagneri. NCBI lineage: Eukaryota > Metazoa > Chordata > Mammalia > Artiodactyla > Tayassuidae > Catagonus > Catagonus wagneri. The sequence continues at coordinate 810,749 of PVHT020001751.1, forward strand.
AGTTCCGGACCCCCAACTCTGTCCTTCCCTCCTTGCAATCTGACTTCTGCCCTTGTCACTCCACTGAGACTCTACAGACCCAGAGGTCACCAATGACTTCCTCATGGCCAGATTCAATGGTATTTGCTCCCTTTTGCCCCTTGACTTCTCTGTAGATCTAACTCTCTTGATTACGCATTTCTTTTTCATTAGTATTTATTCAGCGACTACCGTATGCCAACCACAGGGAGACACTTTGAGGGCCCAGACTGTGGATGATCTTTCAAGATCCTATATTTTCTCCCTTCTCTTCTTAGCTCTGCACTATTTTCCTGAGCCTCACTAACTCCTATCATTCTTAAACATATGCTTCCTTAAGGATCTATCCTTGGCTCCCTTCTCCGTACTCCTTAGCTATTATTTCTGTAGCTGATTCTAAACCTCTTCCCATTCCAACCCTTCAGTTCTGCATTTCAAATGTCTGATGGAAGTCTCTCAAACTTTATGATCATATCCTGAATTCTTATTTTCATATAAACTTACTTTTCCTTCATTTCTTTTAATGGTTGTAGGCATTATCAAGTCAAGCTCCAAACTTGAGCGGCATCTTGGATTGTTGTCCCCCTTGTCAAAATCTGCGGATTCTTCCTCCAGACTATTCCTCATAGGTAGCTCATTTCCATTCCCATTACCCTAGTGTAGGAACTCATTTACTTTTACTTAGAGTTTTCCAACTTTTAGTCATCCCTTATCTAAGACAGTCAGAATATATGTAATATGGGCAGATTGCAACACTAGACTATTTATTTAATATTTTCAATATAATAGCCCTACTTTCTTTCCCTTTAGACTCATCCATGACAATAGTCTATGGAAGCAGAAGCTTGCAAGTTAAAAGTTGCAATTTTTCTTTTTTTTTTTTTTAAATAGAGCTATGCATTAGTTACTACTAAATGTAAAGCTGATTGGGATTTTATTATTTTTTTAAACTTAATTTCTTCTTTCTTTTCACTTTTGACCCACTTCATCCATATCTCCCATTTTCCCACCCCCACCCCCACCTCTGGGGATTCGGGGGGTGGGAAAATCTGTTCTCTGGATCTATGAGCTTGTTTTTTGTTTGTTTTTGTTTTGTTTTTAGGTTCTACATGTAAGAGGGATCATAGGTTTTTTTTTTTTTTGGATCATAGAATATTTGTTTTAGTGTCTGGCTTGTTTCACTTAGCATAAGGCCCTCGAGAACCATCTACTTTATTGCAAATGGCAAGACTTCATTCTTTCTGTAGCTGACTTGTATTCCATTCCATATATGTGTGTGTGTATATATATATGTGTGTGTGTGTGTATGTCTCTATATTTTATTGTTTCTATATCTTTGCTACTGTAAATAATGCTGCAATAAACATGAAGTGCATATTTTTTCGAGTTAGTATTTTTGTTTCCTTGGGATAAATATCCAGAAGTGAAACTGCTGATTCATACGTTAGTTCTACTTTTAATTTTTTGAGGAACCTTCATATTGTTTTCCATAGTGGTTACAAAAATTTGCATTCCCGCTAATGGTGCCCAAGAGTTCCCTTTTCTCTGTATCCTTGCCAGCACGTGTTATTTCTTGTCTTTTCATAACAGCCATTCTAATAGGTATGAGGTGATATCTCATTGTGGTTTTGATTTGCATTTCCCTGATGATCAATGATAAGTTACATTATTCTAACACATATTTAATCTATCTTATTATTCAAATCTGAATAGCACTTCAACTCATCTTATATACCACAACTCATACACTCCCCATACTTTGGGAAACATTTATTTTGATTCTAGAAAAGCCTAATTATAACCAGTATTTCCATCTCCAGTTTTTTGTTTTTTGTGTGTTTTGAGTCTTTTTTTTTTTTTTTTGGCATTTCAATTCGCTAGATTCAGTTCTTCCGAACTAATTGTTCAGAATTACAATGATATCCTGTCAACTTCATTCTCCATCCAGTCAGGTCTGAAGTCCTTAACCAGTATTGTCTCCAGTCTGAGGGGCCCTGCCTTCCCAACATCATTTCCTGTTGCTGGGCTGTCTTATCTTTGGCTTCAGGGAACCGATCCCTGCTAACTACTGCTGGCCTTGCTTTCCCTGTGCCTTTCCTGCTACTCCCACTTCCCCACCCCCACCCATCACCTGCCTTCAAAGTTCTCCCTCCTCCTCCCCCATCTGCAGCCTCTTCAAAACATCCACTAATTCCCTCAGCTGGAAATAATCTTTTCTTCCTCCAACCCCCATCCTTTCCTTCTGACACTTTTACCCACACTTTTACATGCCACACTTTTCTCTGGACCCTTTCCACTTTTAATTTTTGTTAGATATTCGCATTTCCTCTTTCCTACAGGTGCTTAAATTCCTTGGGGGCAGGCTCTGCTTCTGATTCATCTTTCCATCCTCCTATCACTTAGTAAAATACTTGCTCATAGAAAAAAAAATCCACCAAATATGGGTTGAATAAATGAATATGAGTCAGGTAACATTCTACTGTGAGGGAATTTTGATGAAAGTGGTTTTCTCATCAAGTAGAATTTTTCCACAACCATTCATCTGTGTTTTGGTGGCAATGACTAGGATTAGCAAAGGTTGATGAAAGCCTTTCTTATATATCATATCTTGCTCTCCCTTTGCCTACATTTACTGTCATGTAAATAAGACAAATGAAAGGGATGTAGCCAGTATTGTCACCTTATAGCTGCAGAGGAAACAGGGCTGTTTTTGGTGACAACTGAAGTTTTCAATTCATTTTGTTTCATTTTTTAATAGACACATTTCTTAGGAAACAGTGATATAAGGAGGTTTAGAATTTTTTTTTAATTATGTGCACTGTTTTTTTCAGGGCCTTCCTCCCATTATCTAACAATATGAAAAGTTTTGTGTCTAGGAGACACAAAACTGTGTCTCCTAGAGGGCTCATTCACCTCCAGAAAGATGTTTTCTTTCCTTTATTATTTTTGACTGGACCCATGGCATATGGTGGAAGGTCTCCAACCAGGGACTGACCCCATCCCACAGCAGCAACCCAAGCCTCTGCAATGACCACACCAGATCCTTAACCTATGCCATGAGAGAACTCCAACTAGAATGAAGGGTAGTTTTATTATTTATTTACTTATTTGCTTGTTTATTTATTTTTGGCTGCACCAGCAGCAGGTGGAAGTTCATGAGCCAGGGACTGAACCCAAGCCACAGCTGTAACCATAGCCACATCAGTGACAATGCTGGATCCTTTAACCCACTGAGCTACCAGGGAAATGCTCGGTGAGATATTTCCTTGAATGCCTGACCACAGCTGGAGGACAGCCTAGAACTCCCGGGAGTTTAGTGTGACACCCCCAGAGGGAGCCTGGAGCAAACCAAGCTGCTGAGCAGGACAGCAGCAATGCCCTCTGATTTTTTTACACCTCTCAGCAGAGACCCTCCTCTCAGCCACAAGTGAGCCAAGTGTTTTCATCTCACAGGATTGGTGACATTCCAGAAAATACTTCTCAGGAAGCTCCAAGCTTTGCACTCATCATAACCCTCACTTCTGTTCAACATAATACTAGCAATTCTTTCAGGGTGAATAAATTAATAAATAAACAAACAAACAAACATCTTATGATAACTTTTCTATCTTAACATTGTTAATCATTTTAGGATTCATACATTTTTATTTTTTTCTTTTAAATTTATGAGAGAAGGAAGGCCGATCTAAAATAAAGGCAGGAGTTCTATCACCCGGGACAAGAACATCATCTCATGAAAAGAATCTGCTCTGATGTCAGGCAACTTTATGGACTCATAGAATAACGGAGTTAGAAATGACCTCAATAGTTGATTCCTTGGACATGTTGCCACATCCCAGATGTCCCACGTGTGTCGTGTTGAGTTGCCTGCTCTTTACACGTGTCTACACCTCTGCTTCAAGGCCTGTCATGAGCACTCTTGACACCACACACTGAGAAAGCTCATGGAAATTCAAGAACAAGACTCAGACTCAGTCAGAAAAGGGCCAGCTAGGTCCCTTGCATATTACCAAGATGGTGCTCTGGTAGGAATACAGACTGTAGGAACATATCAGTTCAAGATTACAAGGCAGAGCAAAGCAGCATTGCACTTCTGGTTGATTTGATCTGGCATTCTCAAAAATCTCAAGAAAAGAGCATGGAAAAATCATGTTGAGACACCTTATACCTAAAGTTCATTTTATTAGCCTTTTCAACATCATTGCTACCTAAGCACACTGTTAAAGAAGTCACTGTTAACTAGTGGAAGCCATTATTGTGATTTTCTCCAGCCATGCCTAGTTAAGTGGGCTTTAAGTTCTAAAGGAAATATAAAGCTGATTCAAAAAGTCAAAGGATATGTTAACGAGAAACGGTAAAATGATAAAAAGAGGAATGTGAGAAAAGTGAACTGTGGGATTTAAACAGGGACTCAATTGACTGAAAATGGAATAAACCAGGACAGCAACAAATGGGATCCTCTGAGAAGCCTTAAGACCGTGGGGTGAGAGCAGCAGCAAAACCTGTTCCTGCCAGAGGGACTGGACTATCACAGGGCCCTTCTTGCTGGCCCTCCACCTTTCCAGGCACTGTGTACTGATTCACTGCATTCTGCAAACCAGCTCTCCATGACCCCGGCCTATTACCACAGAACTCTTCAAAATGAGTTCCTAATGCTAATTTGATCCCTGCAGGAGAAGAATTCCAAAGGTGTGACAAGTTATTTCTATGTCTATAAGTGAACAAATCTATTATACATCTCTTGAAGAAACGGGGCTTTCTATAAAGCACTTAGAGATCTTTTGGGAGGTAACGAGATACATTATTTGTATTGTTATACAATTACTTGTGAGCTCCTTCCCTTTTTTTCAGTACTTTTATATGAATTGTTAAAAAAATAAATCTTGCCTGTTCATGACACATATTTTATTGTTTGTTGCTTATTTTGACCACTTTTTCCATTAACTTAATTTTTTGAATACTAACTTTTCATAGTGAGTATCAGACTCCTTACTGGTTTCCGTACCAAATAGCTCAATCATATTACTAAAATTTTGACAGCTGTAAAGACACTTACCTATAAATAAATTTCAAATAAAGCCATGGCCTGGCAGCCTCTCTTTTCCTGTCACGGACACAAAATATTTGGGCACTGTAACCATATAAGGGAATTCTCCTTTAAATAAATGGACATAGTTTTCTATTAGGCAGAGAAATTTGAGATTCCAACTTATCCAGCACGTTCACGGGTGTAGCTCTATATACTCTCCATCACAGCCTGATCTGTGGTTTATAAACTATGCCGATAACTTGCAGTTTATGCAAATCTACCTCTCATCACCGCTTCTTCATTACTCACCTTGGCCCTTTCCTCTATCACACAGATATTTGATAGCCAGACATCTCTGTTAATCACTCACCCTAGTGCCCAAGAGATTTTCTTTCCTCAAAAATTCTCCCTCTTCCAACTGCCAGAGCTCACGAGGACACAGAGCAGTTAACTGTTCAACTGAAAATCTTAAATCCACTTCCTCACAGCTAAGCCAATGACCATGGATTGCTGAATGCCCGAGTAACAGTTAAAACAAACTCTTGTCGGCTAAAACTTTCTAATGCAATTCTGCAGTAGCTTTGTAAAAACATGTACTGCTTCATGCATTATTTCCAAGCCAGACCTTATTTTGAACGTACACTTTTTTTTTTTTTTTAAGGAAGAGGTTGGAGATTGCCAGGTATAAATGAAAACACTAAATAATCTGTGTATCTTAAATTGACAACTGAGATTTCAGAACTCTCTGCCACCTATTACCAGCTGAATAAGTCCATACAAATATATTTAAACTCTCCCATGTGAAATGGGAGTAATAATACTGTAAATGTTTGAAAGAAAGAAATGAAACCTCTCAAGAGTCCTTTCAAATTTAAGAATGGGTCTGTTTGTCTAAGGGCAATCCCGTTGCCTCGCCAGTGGAACTAGCTTCTTGCCCACATCTTCACGGTTTGCTAGAGGCGCCTGGCGACCCTGGCTCATATGAGAGACACAAGAAGCCACTTTCAGCCAGGAATTCGAGTGAGGCCTTCTAGGGCGCTGGCATCCACCTTACTACTAGGAAGAAACCCAATCTGAGGGTGGAGCCAATGTGTGGATGGAAAAACAAAGACCCTCTGGGTCTCTGAGGACATCACTGAACTCCTGACTCCATCTCCCAGAAGTCAACCATACCACACCGTGGAATTTTCTCATCATCAGGTCAGCCAGTCTGTAAAGTGCTTTTCTGTTCTTTGTAGGCAAAAAAGCATTCTAACTCATACAGCTTTCTGGTACCTCTTTATGAATATACACACTTGAAAACCTCTGATTTAGAAAATTCCCTGTTTTTCAATTCATCAAAATTTTGACTTATTAAAAAGTTTCTAAAATTCACGTCCATAAATTTCTGTTGTGTTAATAAAGATGCAGCTGATATTTAACAAGTATCCTTGATGTTTTATCAGTGTGCTAACACCTAGTATAACGTTGCCTCTAGGAGGCCCCTACTTTTCATTACATAGCAAACTTAATGATTTTGCAATGAAACATTCTCTTCTTCATATAAGACGTATATGGGTGGACTGAAACATCTGCTATCAATAACTATATTTTTTAAAATGCTAAATTGAATACAGAGAATTCAACAATAGAAAAGTATTCATGTATAGGCTATCATTATCCTGATTATAGCGAGTTAATTTAAAGAATGCTTAAAGTAAGAACCTTTCAATTTTTTTCCCTAGATTATTTTTCAATTATATTACCAAATACCTACAGAGAGTATATATACATAATTTCTAATAATGTAAAAAAAGATATATACATCTACATAATCTTTAACACAATTAACTTTAGTTTTATAATTTTTACTGTCATATATGAGTAATGAAATCAGCCCACTTAAATTCAATAAGCTAAATATTTTTAAAATGGACTTCTACATCTTTCCATAGAAGTTCTGCATTCCCTCTCAAGTTTCACAGTGACCTTTGACTCATTTCCATGGGTTTGTAAATGTACGTAGGTGAGTAAAAGCCATGAAGATAAAACACAAAATGAATTATGCCATTTGAATTCTTTCACAAAAGTCACTTTCCTTTCAGAAAATTTACTCATTTAAGTCTACTTATTTCTATAATAAGTCACCTCCTCAATTTGCCTGTAATATTTTAAGTACATGAAAAGTTGAGTGGGATCTTCAGATAAAGACTTGCACTCATTTTAATATACTGTCAAAAATGATTTTTAAATATTTCAGAAAGTTTTTAACTGCTAAAAGGCAAAAGTTTGCCATTTGCTAGAAAATTATCAAAACTATTTTAGCTTATTTGGAGCAGGCATTAAAGTTATTGATTTGGGAGAAAAAAAGAAAGAACTAAAGTATTTTTAAGTGAAGCATCACATAAGTGCAAGAACACATTATAGGAACAAACATACGAAATGACATTCTGAGCTGCTCTCATTTATGTATAAAGGAAAAATTTCAGGCTGAAAATAAAGCAGAATGGAACCCTAAACCAGTAAACGTATTCCCTACCTCTTAAATTATTGCTTTTTCCCTATTAATTGGATTCCTTAAGATAACCCATGAATGTACAACACCTGTGACCATAAAAACTAATTTAAAATGAAATGTCAACTAGAGTATAAACCCAACATAAATTTGGCCTCACCTTCATGTTAATAAATTTAGGGTTCAGGTTTGTTTTGTTTGGGGTTGAAAATATTTATTTCATCAACAAACAATTCCAGAGTGCAAACACTGGTCCTGTTACGCTGAAGCCAATGTTTATTCTAGCACTGTTAGGATACCTAAGTGTTGTGTAAATGGGAAAATACTAGCTGGAGAAACATTTACACAAAAGATCGTGTCTATTAAGACAATGAAAGTGCTTTAAAAAATATGCTTTGGGGTGGGTTTATGACAGTGAGAAATTATGCTTCAATCATATTAAAACATGTAATTTGGGGGGGTATTCTAGAAAGTTGCTTTCTAATCATTCTGATCCTTCACAAAGTTATCCTTGGAAAACCCAAGGATTTCCTCACTTTCCTTAGCCTTCTATTGACAAGGATCTGGAGACTGAAAATGAAGGTGTTAAAAATATTGATTTGGATATAAAATATACATATGGATGCCTACAGTTCCAATGTGTGTATACCTAGGCACAGATAGAGAGTGAATGCAGGCATGAACAACTATCTGAATCAGTTAAACTAGCTCCTAACACATTTAGTAGCTACTCAATAAAGCGGAATAAATGAACAGTGAATGAATGACCTACTAGAAATGGGGGTAAGGAGAAGGACCGACTGAGTGTGGTATATCCTAACCCATGCTTTTCAACACTTGGAAAATCCTGAAAAGCACTGTTTTAGGAGAATCTCCAAAGCTCTTTAGATCAGTTGTTTAAAACAAACTTTTCTCGCTGAACAGGGGGATCTATGGTTGATCTGGCTTGATCACTTGCTCCTCCCAAACTCACACTTACATCTCGACTTCCCTGTCTCTAAGAAAGCATCTGATTCACAACATTAATTGCATCCAAAATGATTTAGGGAACATAGGATAAACTTGGTCTGAGCTCACAGATACCACCATTTCTGTTGTACCTCTCTTTGCCTACCTCTCCTTAGTTACCTTTAGGTTTACTGTTCTGCAAATGAAACAAAACCACATCTATTGCTCCTAGTGAAGACAGGACAGGCAAATGGGCTTGTTGAATTGAAATGCATCTGAAATGCCATCCAGTCTACGGGCCATTCTCTGGGTGAAAATGCATATAAGTAGCTGAACACATGCAAACGTTATCTATGTAGATGTATTTGGAAGTGGAGGTATTTGTTGTACCACACAGATAGTAATAATTATTAAATTTAGAGACACAACTTTTCAAAGTAGTTACCGCTCATAATTCAGTCATGAAAACCTCAGACATTTCCAAGTCTGCCACCATCAATGACCATTTTCAGATGCAGCTGAACTGTAGAGGAGCTGTTTGGCTATAAGTCCATTACTTGAAATTTTCCAGAATAGTTCAAGTATCCATGGAGAATTCAAATAAAAACGATTCTTTATTAAGGTACAAATGTATATGAACGCAGAGTCCAAAAGAATTAGTTTTCCTGATTAATGAAAGTATTTGTTACTGATAACATGATAGAGGTTGAAAAGAGTCATGTGTATTTTCAATAACTGTATTTGACTTCAATTTTGTGAGCAATATGAAAGAGGAATATGTACAGGCCAGCTTCTATCAGTGGTTTTACAGTCTATAGATCCCTATGTGAATAAAGATAGTTGTGGTTTGATTCATTGCCATGGGTTTATTAATACCAGGTTTCACCTTAGGCTATTGGTTACAAGCCTGTTTAGCAGTTTTTATTCAAGGCAGATTAATACTCCTGACAGAGGGCTCTACTCATTGATGCAGTTTTGTGGCACCTACACAATTAACTTTCCTTCATTGCACATCAGTGGCATGTTAAGTTTTTCCTAACAACCTCTATGGATGCATATAATCTCATCACCATATATGAAGCATGTCCAATAAAAGGAACATTGATGGGTACTTTGGCTCAATATAGCAGCAAGATTTTATAGAGGCTGGACCAAAGAAAGGTGGAATTTGATCATTAAAACATCTCCCTGTACTTCAGTCCTTTCCCAATGGTACGGCCATGTTAGAAACTACAGATTGCTAAAAGAAAAAAAAAGATATGAACGGAGAGTGGCACAATTTGTTTGTACAGAAAGCATGCATTTTCATCATTAACTGAACCTCAGAATCTACATCCTCTTCACAGGCCAGTTACAAAAAGCCCCACAGGTGACATATGCTCACTGAAAAGTCCAATGAATTTTGCTGAGAGAATGTTATGAATCTTCACTTAATTTTGTATGGGTTTCACTTTCCCACAATTTGCTTGTCTGTTGTATGTCCAGGAACATGCACATGTGTGTACATCTATGTGCTTCTGTTCTATTCATATTTCTGTCATATGCAGCACAAGTTAACTATCATGTGGCTATTTCTGCCAGTATGCTAACAAAAACTGCCCTGGTATTCACAGAATTCAATTACATCAAATTCTTTGTTAGGCTACTTTTAAGTAATATATTTATAAATCTCACTTGGACTTATAGACCCTTGCCTGCATTTTTCAGAGAGACATATGAAAGCTTAGAAGGATCTTTCTTCAACACAACTTTCTGAGGTACATTACAGTGTGTAAACCCATCTACCAATCTTGTTCTGTAAATGTGTATTTCAACCCCAGTGACCCTAAAACCTGGCAGTATTCTGTTGGGTTTTTTTAAGCAGGAAAAAAGATCGGAGGAGGAGGACAGACAAGAGGACAGAGGTCAAAATGTTGATGATGTTTCACTAAGGCACTAGAGTTGTGGGTGGGAGAATGAAAACTGGGCTGGAAGATTTCAAGAGTCCAGAAGCATCCTTCCACTCAGAAAACCAGATGGCACCTTACATACAGTAAAACTTAGCCAGCATGTGAGGACAAGGCCTGAGGAAATGGGGAGGAAAGAATCTTGCTTCTGAGGAACAAAGAGGAGCCAAAGACAGGAGAAGAAGAAAGATGATTTTAAGAGGAACTCACACCACCTTTGAGTGCAGAACTCTGGCAATTCAATAAAGTAACAAAAACTACCACTCCTTACAATTTATGTATGAGGAAAGAAGCAAGTATCTCCATTTTACAGATGAGCTCAGAGAGGTTAGTGAATTGCCCATTTGACCTGGCTAATACAGGCATGATTTAACTAGACAAACTCAGGACTAGATCCCTGACTTACTTCCCTTTCCAGTGTAAACATATTGTCTTACCTGTAACTTAACACTGGAATACCCCGAGTCTCCACTTAGTGAAGACTTTCAGGGAGGACAATATAGGAAAGAATCTAGGGCACACGAATTTCCAGAGGCTGGAGTTCAAGGTGGAACTCCGGGGGTCTTTGTCCGGTGGCAGTAGGAAAGCCCCACCCGTGGCACAGAGCACCAGGAAGCCTGTGTGAGGATATCTTGGGTCGATTTTGTCACATGGCTTCAAATATTACTGTGATCTGCTTCAGAGAACTTTTTAAGCTATGCTCCTTTGATATATGTGTCATATAGACTGGGTTACAAGAGACAAAACCACAAAACCATTATCTGCACTTCAAAGCCAGCCCAAAAATATAAGCATAGGTAATCTCTAAAATTGCCAACCTAATTCTCAAACCCCAAACACTTCAAATCCTGTGTACAGATGCAGCTCCGTATCTAAGAAAAGAGGAAGAGATAATGATTGTGTGTGTGTGTGTGTGTGTGTGTGTGTGTGTGTGAACTAATATCAAGGTGACTTAGTCACAGGTGAAAAGGTAAGTTCTCTCCAAAAGACAGAAAACAAGTAACAACTGAGCATGAGCCGTTGCCTAAAGTATGGGAGAGAACATCCAAGAACATCAAGAGCCGTAGACAAAAAGCTACACATATCGTTGTGCTGTCTTCCATCACTATGATGAAACTAATATGTTTCCAACCCCAAACCCAATTCTGGGATTTTTATTATTTAGACACAAGTGATCTCAAAGGCTGAGAATAACTTTCAGTCAGGTTTCCTGAACTAACCAATTGAAGGCCCTCTGAAGTTTGGTATCATAAAGCCCAGCTTCAGGGCACAGGTTTCCTCAATGATGGGCCCCAGCCGTCATTAGGTAACACCCAGTGCCAGTGGATAAGAGCCTTAGGGGGCATCTCTCAGTGTCTTCAGAGTGGGGAAGAGATTACTCCCTTAGGCCAGCTGAGGTTTTGGGTCCAAGGGGCTTTACTTCTTTATAAGTATCCCTGATTTTTAACTATAGACCTGAATAGACTAGGATAAAAAGAAACACAACTGCTCCAAAGCTCCAGTTCTCCTGAACCACGGAAGTACCTAATTCAGAAACTTTGGGGAAGCAATTTCTTTTCTTTGCAAGAATGAGGATTTGAATGCAAGCTCACACTAAAGTAACTACTGTCAACAGTTAGTGGCAGGCTCTGCCACGTGTGAAGTCAGATCAGCTTCCCAACACCATAAGAAAATCACGTACTAGTGGGCTACTGAGATGGAGTAAGGCGCAGCCCCAGAGGGCACAGATTTCTGCTTTATGTAAATCAGAGCCTGTCACGGCATGCATGATTCACTGCTCAGGGTGTACTCTCCTGTGACGAATGAGTCCCGCTTAATTTGGCAGTGATTATGCGGGTTGCTGGCCCTCTAAACCCCTTTGAACTTGTAATTGCTGCTGGTTTAAATAATGAACATTAAGGGGAGTTGGATTCGTAAAACTGTGGATAATTACATTTTTTTTCTCTCCCCCCCTGTTTTGATGCAAGAGCACACACACACACACACACACTTCTAAGGCTGCTGATCACTGTATCATGCCAGGCTGTGATCAAAATAAACTGCAGTCTTATTCAAGGGTTGGTCTGGGAGGGCACATTTGAGGTGGGGAAGTGGAGGAAGCATGGGGGGGGCATCTGTGCAAGATGGAAATCAGAAAGGCCTGGGTGCTGTAGCACTAGAGCCCCGCATCGGCACTCATGAATATTCATAGCTAGTCACATCTGTAGCAGGCTTGCTTTCTACCTTTTTCTCCCCCTGCAACATAGAAAACGAGTGCAAACAAAAGGAAGGTATCTCCAGCGGGCTCCAGATTTGCTCATGGGGGTGAACTTCCTTCCTCTATGCTTTTTCAATTCTACTTATGGACTTAAATTTTTTCAAGTACATAGCAGGAGATGTGTATACCCTTTCCTGCTTTCATGAAAGAAATGCATCCCAGCCCCACAGTCCGGAGTTGGGAGAAATCTCAGTCACCCAGTACACATGGAGGACTCCAAGCCAGTCCTCTCTTCCTTCTTTTACCGACAATTGGTCTAATCCTTCAGTATCCTTCAATCCAGCAAAAGACTAATTTTGATTTGACTCGGAGAAAAAATGAAATGTTACTGATTAGGGGACAGGAACCACAGTTAGCTAAGTCAGCGAGCTACTACCCTCCCAGAAACAACAAAGAATGAATGATAAATTTAGCAGCCTCACGTTCAGTGTTCAAACAACGTGACTGAGATTTATAGCTTTGCGGCTCCCATGGCAAAAAGCTGCTCACAGAAAGCTATCTGTTTTTGATTTCACTCCGTTTTCTCCAGTTTTTGTTCTTTTTTTTTCTGTTTGCAGGGTTTTTTTTTTTTTTAACTCTCCATTTTCTTTTTCCTGGTGTGAGTCGAATATCAAAGGCTAGTGGTGTTGGTAAGCCTCCAGCTTGCAAAAGCCACTCAATGGGATGTTATTAGAACCTACGTCACAACATGGCAGACAGTGATTAATAGCAACTGTAACAACGGTAGCAACTTAAAAAAAAAAAATGCCCCTCCAGCAGCTGAAAGAGGGTCAGAGAAGTAAAAATAAGAAACGTCTGCAAGAACCCAAGGCCCCAAACTGTTCCTGGAGGGTATAGTGTACCCTGGGATTGTGTTTGACAGAAAGAAAAAAGAAATTCCTACTCTTATGTATATAATATATAACTTTTTACCTTGAACTAAGTCAGTCAGACTTAAAACAGCTACACATTAATTTAAAATGAAGTCTGTGTACGACTTTGGAATCATTTTATTGATGTAATGGTGTCCCCCAAAATAACTAGCAGATGGATTTCCACCCCCTCAATGAAACACTGAAACAAATTGCAGAATTGTCAAAATTTTATCATGAAGGCACACACTCTATAAAAAGGTTGATTTTAAATGAATTGTAAATTTGCTTCATTGCACAATATTTTTCTAAAATTATAACCGGAAAGTATTCTCTGTTTAATTTTTTAGCATATCCTTTCACAAAACACATCTGTTGTGAAGTATTTCTAATTTGTGCTAACTGCTTTTTAACAAACACACAGTTGTCACTATGCCATCAAATGTTATTGGGGCGAAAAAGTACAACCCCCTTTACTCTCTTCTTGATACAAATTTTAAGCTGCTTTCAATGAGGCAAACCAATAGAAAATAATATAATTATCTGAACTCCAGATGCAAGTGACATATAAGGGATTAAAGAAATGAGGAAAGATGGAAATGCAGTCAAACCAGACGATCAAAGAGAAGATGGTACAGGAGCCGGCTGGAGGTGGCCAAAACCGGGGAGAAAGAATTCACAGGTACAGAAACCTGTCAGATTTGGTCTCATGATTAGGGATGTAGTGAGCAGATGGTAAAAGAAAAACACCACTAACTAGAGTATGTCATGAGGCTGGCCAACCACAGGGAGGAGGGAAGTCCTGCTCACACTCTTAGCCCTGAAAAGTGAAAATGGAGATCATCTAAGTCACAGTCCTAAATTATTTCCCATTTATTTCTATCCCATATCCCACCCCCCCTTAGGTGTTTGTAGTTACTTCCTTCTGGGGAAATGTGTGTTTAGGACAAAGGTGAGCCAATGACACCAAGAAGAGTACTTTTTCACCTTCAAAATAATTATGAAAAATCAAAAAATGTGTTTTCCCCTTAAAGGGTCAACATAATGATAAGAACAAACTGTCCCTGGTATTTAGGGCAGACGGTGGGGTAAATGCATTATCTTCTTCCTCCATCCTGACAACCCAGGAAGGAGGCGTTATTATTATCCCCACTTGACAAAGGAAGAAACTTAGGCTGTTAAAAGGTTAAATAACTTGCCAGTGCAACTCAGCTAAGTAGAGGCATGTAAGTCTTACCCAACTTTTCAGTTTCTCTGTGATTGCTGAGTAGTTTCTTTATATTTGGAATAAAAAACCTACATGCTCAAAACAGCAATGAAAACAGTAACGAAAAACAATTATTGTATTTAGCCTGTATCTGAATGAGTCAAAGAATATTTTTTTCACTTCTTCACAGCGTAGTGCCTTATATTTGAGCTTTAGAAAAGAGAAAGATGTGCCTATCTAGACCCCGGATAAGATTCACATCATCTCACGAGTATTTTAGACTTATTATACTATGCAATTTCAACATAATAGCCTTATAATATAAATTTTTCAAAAGTGTGTTGATTTTTGCAGAAAACATAAATAACAACTACATATCCCCCCAAAAATCTTATTTCATTAACACAACTGAATTATGAGAATAACACTATACTTGTGTAGACTAAATTTTGGTCTGGGTATAAAAGGCAGTAAATTATACAATCCGAATTTAGACTTCTTGAAATACCCAAGAACTGACAGGTTTTCATCCATCCATTCAGTGACCAGTAAATCTATCCCCCAAATTCCCTTATGATGTACCAGTCCAACAGAAGAAATTTATGTCATCAGGATGGAAAGATGATTACAATTTGCTTTTAGATATCTCCACTAATGGCAAGGTGTGGAACAGACACACATAATACAGAACTTCAAATCACCCTCTGCTTCTTTCCGTAAAAGTGAGCCAGGCAATGAGTAGGGAAGTCTGGGGGAGGTTGGGTAGTAGGCGTCTCCAGCGGTTAAGCAGATTCAAGGTAATGAATACCCCAACCATCACCCAGCAGGCCAGATCACACGCTGAGGGTCCCAAATTGCACTAACTAAAGCTTCAAGCCGAGGGGACTACACCCAGAACACCCTCCAGTTCTAATTCTCTTCCTGGTGTGAGGGGTGGAGGAAGATGAGAAATTCTAATGACTGAATACTAGTTCTCTGTTCACAGGTACTGAGATAGGCTGTTTCACATAGTCTATTTCATCCATCCCTCCTGCCACCCAGACAATCCTACCCATTTTACAGATGAGGACTTGGAGATGTTGAATAATTTGCCCAAAGAAACAGTACTAGTCAGTGGCCTCTTGTGAGTCAAACCAAAGTCTCGCCCACAAGTATTGTCTGTGTTAAGACCCAGGCCGTCCCTGTTTCAACCCTGGATGCAGCGGAGGCAGAAGGACTCAAGGGCACTGGGCAAGTTGGTGTCAAAACGTTATATCTGGAGTTCCCTTTGTGGCTCAGTGTTAAGAACCCTGCTAGTATCCATGAGGATGCAGGTTTGATTCCTGGCCTCACTCAGTGGATTAGGATCCGGCATTGCTGAGAGCTATGGTGTAGGTTGCAGACATGGCTCAGATACAGTGTTGCGGTGGCGTAGGCTGGCAGCTGTAGTTCCTATTAGACCCCTAGCCTGGGAACTTCCATATGCTGTGGGTGTGGCCCTAAAAAGCAAAAAAAAAAAAAAAAAGGTTACATCTATTTTGCCCACTGCTCCCCCTCTCATTCATCTTGCTCCAGCTGTGTCAACAGAATAGGCACTGTATCTTCAGCACACGAATGACAATCTTAAATGAGCATTTGGGAGTAGGGAGTATTTTGTTACAGAATCATCACAAATACCACTTATTTAGTTAAACTGCACAGTATCCAGGAACTAAAGTAAAAGGACACTCTGGATGACTTATGGGGATAAACACTGAGCGCCCCATGGAGAAAAGAAAAATCTCAGGTTTGTGCCTGTGCATATGGCCCTAAGGAAGGTAGGGGAAATGTGGGGAGGGGGGGAGAAGGCAGCTGCACACAGTGAGGGCAGGACCCAACAACGGGTCCCCTCTTAGGTGCCGCCAGGTCCATTCCAATCACTCACAGCATGGATTTCAGCTATAATCCAAACAGAAGTGACAAAACCCAAAACCACAGGAGCAAACACTGGCTTTCAAGTGCTGTGGGAACAGAGACATTTGTTTAAGTAACCACTGTTTCAAAATTGCATACATAGTAACACCAAAATAAACAGCTTGCGATGCTGTTTATTTTAAGATCTACAATAGTAATGTAAAGTGTGGCGTGCCCCAGATCCGGGGAGCTAGAACATAATTTACAGTTGTCGAGAGCCCTAGGAGGACTCAAGCACACGCCAGGACTGTCTACTTCCTGATTAGATAACAGTGAAGGTCAGAACGCATTGCTTTCTGTGCGGCAGAGAGCAAACAAGCCACCACAAAGACCCCGCTCCTCCTGCTCTCTGTGAATTATGAATCGAGTCCTGTGGAGCCTGGGGTTGGCCAAGTCCCCACTACAAAGCACGTATTTATCACAGGTCCTAAGGAAGGGTCAAGAGCACAGCCTGACCAACCGGGGAGGGAGCCAGGCCTGCCCCTCCCTGATTGAAACACCAAAGGAGAGAAAGAAAGACAAGGTGTGGGGGGGGAGTCCTGATCATAACACAAGCATATATAAAACTGAACTCCAAGGAAAAGCAGCCAGATCAAACAAACCTTGAGCATGATCAACATAAGAACTCAGTTCGTGGTTTCTTTTAGCCGATTGAGTAGTTGTCCCCACACCTTCTTTGCTGTTCTCCGGGGAAACATTTCAGGGCTTGTTATGGTGGTTTCTCTATTCCAATCTTCCTCTGTATCTTGGAGAGCTTTATAAGCCGAGGCCCTCATGGCCCGACTCTTGGCATTCCGATCCCATGTTTTTTGTCTCTCTGCATCCTAAGTTAACTGGTTCCCTTTGCTCTCGCCCTCACCTGCTGTCGCAGAATAAAAGTAACGTTGATCTTTTCCATAAATATAACTTCCATATCCTTGACTTTTTGAAACGGGAGTTGGTCCTGAAAGATCACTCTCTAAGAAGCTCTCTGCTATGGCATAAACTGTGTCCCCGCAAACTTCACATGTTGACCCCACTGTGATTGTATTTGAAGACAGGGCTTTCAGGAGGTATTTTGGTTAAATGAGGTCATTAGGATGGGGTCCTAATCTCGTAGGATTGGTGGCCTTATAAGAAGACGAAGTGAGACGGATCTCCCTCTCTCCACACATGCACGCACACGCACACACACACACACACAGACACACACACACACTACGGAAAGGCCATTTGAGGACACATAAGAAGGCACTTATTTGCAACCCAGGGAGAGAGCTCTTACCAGACACCTATGCTACCAGCATCTTGATCTTGGATTTCCAAGCCTCCAGGACTGTGAGAAAATACACTTCTGTTGTTTAAGCACCACCCCCCACCCTGTCTGTGCAGCCTGAACTAAGATATTCTTTCACTAAAGCCACCCATTTTCCCTCCTTTCCAGTCCCTCTGGAATCTGTGAAGAGAAGTCAGACTGTTGTCTTTCCCTTTTTCTCTCTCACTCCCTGCTCTAAGAGCCTAACCTAAAACTTTCCACCCACTCGTCTCACAAAGGTCACAGCTCTTGCTGCCGTTCCTCTCCACTGTGGTGGATGATGTCTACCTCTTAGCCACCTCCATTTTCCCCAAGGGCTTCTGTACATGCCAGAATCTTCCTCAGCCCCCCAACACTAGCCTCTACTTTTGAAAGCTTCAATATATATACTAGAAAGGCAACAAAGACCTTTCTAATGTTTTGCCTCTCTTATTTCAATGTCATCCATCTCTACTTCCCCAGCCCTGGATTTCATCAAGCAGAGATGCTGCATTTCCAAGAGCACAGACCTTAAAATGGTCCTCCCTGCTTCTCCATTCTTCCTCTTAATCTTCATTTGGACTTGAAACCTCCCAGTAGGCTTCCTGTATTCCCACTTTATTGCCACACTTTATTAGCCCTCTACCTCGCATGGCTCTTTATTAAAACAAAATGTGTTGTCTTGTGTCACAAATACAACAAACATTTGATAGACAATGTAGAACACATGGATAAGTATAAAGAAGAAAGTAAAAAAGTCACCCAGCTCTCACCACCCAAAGATAAACATACTGTTACCATTCTCACTTTTTGTTCTAGCCATATATCTTTAAATACTTTCTTTTACAAAACTGTTATCATATGATGCACACAGTCTTATCCATTTTATTTCACCTGGTAATATATTAAGAGATTTTTCCATATCTCGAATATATATATTTTTGAGAATATACATTTTAATGATTATGTAATGTTCCACTCCACAATATTCCATTACTATAAAAGGATATTACAAAATGTTCAAGGTTTTATTGTCATAAATATTTATACACAATTGTGCTTTATTTTTACATATGCTTCTTACTACTTCTCTATCATAAATGCCTAGAAACTAAATTACCGGATCAAAGGATAAGAACACAATGAGTAATACATATTACCAGTTTAAATTCCAGAAAGACTAAGCTACTATTTATAGTCATTATCAAGGCAGGTATTTCCTTCCACTCTGAACACTGAACACTAGTTTAGTTTTTCTTAACTTCATAGAAAAAATATTTTCTTACTGACTTAAAAATCGATTCAGTTACTAATTACCTTGAACATTTTTTTGAATGCCTATTGGCCATCTGTATTTCTTCTTTTGTGAATGGACTTATTCCTCTCTGCCTTTTTATTCACTTCATTTTTTCCTTATTGATTTGGAGACCTTATTTATTAAGAACACTAATCCTTGGCTTGCTATATGATATTGTCCATATTTTTTGCCAGTTTAATATTTGCCTTTATTTTGTGGTGTTTTCTTGACATTCACAAACTCTTAATTTTTATTGTTGTTTAATTAAATCTATCACCATTTTTCTTTATGCTCTGAAGGGATTTCATTAAAGAAATGAAAGAGAAAGAGTTAAATATACTTCAAAGACACTTAAATGTGGAACTTATTTTATTCTGATGGAGAGCATTGATTGTTTTTTTCAAATACAGTTAAACCACTAACCAGAAAATATTTATTGAATTATTCTTTTTTCCTCAATTGATTTGAAGTGGGTCCCTTAAAATTAATAAGTATCTCCATATATTCGTATTAATTTGTGTATTCTTATTTTGATCAAATGATCATTCTGCCTGTTTTATCCAGTGCCACTTCTTGTAGCTTTATTATCTATTTTAATAATACTCAGTATGATAACCGCTCTCTCATTTTTCTCTTGCAAAAAAATCTTGACTTTTCTTAATTGTTTCATTATTCGAATGAACCATGGAATCCTTTTTTAGTCACAATCTGAGGAAAGAATATCTCATGGGAATTTTGACTTACTCTGTCAGCCATTTAAAGAATTCTCTAACTAAACCCCTCCCTCTCACTCAAGCTGTCAGTTGCAGGCTTCGGTTTTTCCTGTTGTCTGCTTTTACCCTCACGCTCCCAGGTTCCTGAGCTCTGCCTGAGAAAGGCCAATGAGGTGGAGCGCGTTCGTTCCAGCCTAGCCTTCTTTGCTCCACGCTGCCCTGAGGTGCCTTCCCACTTTGCTCTGGATCACACTCCACAGTTCCTCCTCATTCAGCTAGAGAAGCTCTTTTTCTGAATTCCTTCAGCCTTCTTCCTACTCTACAAAATGTGTCTGCCTCCTATCGAGTACCTGCTTATGTTCTGACCCCACCTTCATTGGCTTCTTCTTTTGAACCTTTCATTATCCACTGTCATTCTCTTCAATGAATTCTTTTCACTCAAGCCCTGGCCCCACCCCACCCTCGCCCCCTATACTAGACCTCAGTCTCTCTGCCCTGGATCCCTTCCCAACACTGGCGCAACACCTGATCCACCCATTCCACCCCTGCCAGAAAACGCTGTCTCTCCCATCCATGGTCCTCTCTACTTCCTTTGTTCCCTTCCAGCTTCGCCTGCTCACTCCTCAGTCCTTGGACTTCAAAGCTAGACCCTGACTCCCAAGTGCCAAATCCAGAGGTTTATTTTTAGTCAATATCATGGTCCTTGATCTTTCTACAGAATCTGCTTCCTCTACTTTGAAACTCCTTCTTTCTTCAGATGATATGATTACGCTTCTACTGGTCTGATTTCTTCATCTCTGTTCATTACTTTCTCTCTTCTTCCCTTCAAAAGCAACTTTTCTTGAAAGTTTCTATCCTCAAATGCCCTCTCTGTGCTTGCTTCCTTCCTTACCTGTATCCAGTGCCATGGTTTCAAGCACTCCTTCTACAAAGAGCAGCCCAAACTCTCATCATTTCTAATGTCTGCAGAGGACCCCCACTCAGATATCTGGCTTATGTGTCTAAACCTAAGGTCTCAATGTACCTTTCCAAGCTTACCCCTCTATTCCCCCATACATAGTCTAGGCTTCAGCCAAAGAGAATTCTGTCTTAAGAGCTGTAGCATCCACAAATCTCTGAACACAGAATCAAATGTAGCCTGATTTAGCATCCAGGTTGAAACTATCTTCAAATAATAATGGTAATAACCCCACTAGTCTCTGGCTGCGATGAGATAATTCTGTGTCTCTCAGAGGATTCTACCTTCTTTAGAGTGGGCCTTTGAGACTGCCGTTTAGAGATGTAAAGCTGCTCATCCTCGCCAGCTTGGCCAAGATGAAAAGCTGGTGAACGATTAATTCTCAGAACAAAAAGTTTATGGACAAAGAACAGAGATATCCAAATCTCCAAGGAGCTGATTCCAAAGCTATAACAATACAAGAAGGAATAAGTTCATTGTGAGGTAGTTTGCTATCATTTAGTCCCTTCTCTGAGGTGTGAGGTTGTGCAATTTCATAAGTTACTTAGACTCATGCTGCCAGTAACACTGGGCCATGGTATGAATGGTGCATAAGATCCTGTGCCCTTTTTCCTTATGCATATCATGCTGACTGTAGGATTTCATCCTCATTCCACAACAGCCTTAGGTCCAGAGAAACAAGCACAATATTTTTCTCTGAAGAGTGTTTCACCCAACCTCAAGTTTCATGGAGCTAAGACAGAACAAATTAATAACTTCAGTGAATTATACGGAAACATTAAGGAATAACATTTTATCCTTGCAGAGCATCCTGCTCTTTTCCAAGGGCTATTCCTAATCTTAGTTAACCCTCAAAACAACGAGATGAGAAAATCAGCACTTAGAAAATGAACTGACTTGCCTCAGATAACTCAGGGAGCAAAGGCTGAGTTGAGAAAAGGATGCTGGTTAAGTAACTTCAACTCTGCTGTCCCTGGTATATTTATACAGTCTTCTTTTTTTTTTTTCTTTTTAGGGTGCACCCACGGCATATGGAAGTTCTCAGGCTAGAGGTTGAATCAGAGCTACAGCTGACAACTTAGGTCACAGCCACAGCAACGCAGTATCAGAGCTACAGCTGCCAACCTACACCACAGCCACAGCAACGCAGGATCCTAGTCAGGACTGCGACCTACCTATGCCACAGCTCATGGCCAAGGCCAGATCCTTAACCCACTGAGTAAGGCCAGGGATCGAACTCACATCCTCATGGGTCCTAGTTGGGTCGTTAACTGCTGAGCCACAAAGGAAATTCCTATATAGTCTTATAAACAGTAGGAATTTCTTTCTCCCTGCCCTCAAATGTTTGTTTTTTGTAGAGTACAAAGAACTACAAGATTGTCCTCATTATCTAAAGGCAGGAAAAGCAGTGATTTGTTTATGAATTCTAAACATTTTCATTGTCTCCTCCAATCACACCCAACCATAGATTCAGAAAGATTTAAGCATCCTCTTTCTATTTAACTGATTATATATATATTTAAAATCAGAAGAGGGGATAGACATTGACAAGAGTGTATAGGCATATAAGAACCAAAGAGAGCTAAATCACACTTTCCTTTAAACTTGTTCCAGAAAAAGAAACAAACAAACAAAAAGTCCCCAAACTGTTCTGAAAGGATTCCCAGGCTGATAACAAAGGTCATATTAAAAACTGATGCCTTTCCACATGGTCATATTTGATTATCACTTAAGCGGTTCACTAGCAAACATAAAAGCTTCAGGATTAAGCAATAAGAGGGATCTTCATCAAAGTGTCATCAAGCAATTGGCAGGATTTTACCACAGGAGTCTTAAACTTACAGTTTCCAAAGAAACTGAGGCAAGAACCAAACCGAGCTTCTGATCGACTAATAATGATCTCATATTGCCCACACATTCTTACCACTTTTTTTTTTTTTTATTTCACTGAGAGGCTGGGTTTAAAAACAAGTGTAACAACTTGCGAGCAGCCTGCAGGTATCCTGAAACATTTAAATGGAACCTATAACTTTTCACCAAGGAGAAAAAAAATAAGGCTGCTTTTAGAGAGCATTCCAACATGTCACCAAACCTGCAGGGAATAACCCCGCCTTCTCATCTTCTGTTTGATAAAAGCCTTTTTGCTTTTGAAAGACTAGGATAGCACCTCCCCCCCACCCCCCCCCCAGAACACTTGGATTGTTGATCATTGGTTTAGGACAGGGTCATACCAGGTGCCCCAGTGTAAGAAATGAGCCATTTGACAATGGTAGGATGACCAGAGCTGTGGGATCACCCTTCTCTAAATTTTTAGTAATGGGGTTTCTGGAATACTTGTGAATGTAGGGGAATAATGCAAGAAGTCAGTATGTCTAGACAGTTATAACCTGGCAACTGGAGCATGAAAATTAAGAGCAGCAAGATTTGGTGCTGGGATTAGAAAGGGTGGATCTCCGTTGTTCGGCTATGTTAGGCAAATCAGACATCAGTAAACTGCAGGGCAGGGTGGTTGGAAGAGGGCTGATCAGTGGCTCAGGTTAATTGTCTATAATGCTCAGAATAACTACATAATATCCTTTTCATTTCTTGTCATCACAGACAAGAATCCCACAGAATTCCACAATAACAATCACTTGAGTTGTAATTTTTCTTTTTGTGGACAATCAAGTCACAGTCAACAAATATTCATGTTATCTCTTATAACCAAGAAGTAAAACTATAGTTTAAGAAAAAATGATCTGCCATTATATTGTAACTTGACAACTTATCCACTATTAGATAAAAACAACTTAAATTAGTTCTGGCAGATTTGGGACTTAGCAGTTCAAAATATGAATAGCAAATGTAAAAGCATGAAAATGGCATTACTATTATGTTTTAAGAAGATAATACATCTTTAAAGGGTGCCAGTGATTACTCTGCATACTGTAAACAACGGCTGCCAATCAATTTAGAAAGTGGTACACAGCACGTCAATGTAACATGGCAAATTCCACTCAACCAACTAATGCTTCCCACCAAGCCACTATTTCTTAACGGGAGCAGTGGGGCTGGATATTATCTTTATGTTTCATAATCTGTTTCAAATTGCAAAAACAGATGACAGCACTGAGAAGGCAGGGCATTTCCAGGAGTCCTCTGAAATCTGTGCAGTAACAGTCTCTAGAATCAAAATCAACCCTGAATGATAAGATGACTTTACGACCCTATCAAAGGGTTTTCATAACCAAGTCCAACTGGACTTTAATTCCCAACAACTTTCTCTCTGTGGAACACACTTGCAAACCGTGGTCATGAGGAATGAAGAAATGGAAATTTTCTCTATGATCTGAATGAATATTCACGGGCTTCACTAAACAGCATTTAATGGCACTCTATTCTTGGAGTTTTTAAATAGCTGAATATTCAGATTTGCACATGCTTTCTATTTTCTTTCATTCAAGGGTCCTCAATTCTCCATCTCGTTGAATTCTTTAACGTATTTTTAAACAATTATACTTAGGGAGATATTTTATGAAACTGGGTGCTAAACTTTGAGCTAATAATTATTTTAGTTTCTTTTTGATGGTAATTTAATAAGCATTTCATTCTTCAATTTTCTCCCTCAGTTACTTATTTTTAAAATGTGTCTGTCAGCTAGGAGCTCATAATCTGGGACTTATTTTTCTATGTCTAGCTTGGTCGAATTTCTTTTTAAACGAGACGGTCTGGTGTACTTTTGAAAGGCCTTAACCAGATGTTTTTGCACGGGGGAGCCCACATCTCATCCCCCCCACAAAAGGCCACTGTCGCTGCCGCTGTTCTGGGGCCTTTACCTCAAAATCATTTGGTATGTGGACAAAGGCTGCTGAATCCCAAACCCATCAGGCTTTCACATGCAGAAGCCCTCAGAAGCCAATTCTAAATGCCAAATTGGAACTACAAGTAAAAGGTTATGACACAGCAGCATGCTCCCCCCCCCCACAAGAGAGACAAAGTAAATTTAGTGGCAATTTCATTTCTTCCACAGGAGTTCCTAGGATTCAACATAACATTAAATTTTTGGCCTGTCTCTTTAATTTGAGAAATTGTAAAAACCACGACAGATGGCACACAGAATTGACTTATGTCCTCTATTCTTTACTGAAGAAGGGAGTGCATGGAAACTTTGATAAAGGCAGAAGCCACAGTCTGCAGGTCGCTATTAAAATTATCTAGTGGCTCTTTGGACAGCTAAGATCAGAACGTTCTGACTTTCTTTTTTCGACATTCTTTAAAACCAGGATGGTTGTAGGCTGCCAGTGGTGATCACGGCCCTGACGTTCAGTACCCTCTTGTCCCAATAAGAACATGATGGATGTGCCATTAGCTTTGAACCTCGGCAACCTCTGAAATTACTACTCTTCCCACCCCAATCTCCCGCCCCCACCCCTCAAAATCATTATGAAATAGGAAGAACACTCAGGCTTACAGTTAATTGGAAACATTGCAAGAGAAGAGGAATGCTTAGGACAGCATGTCCACAGGAAAATAAATCACCCAGCATTGTTATTTAATGCATTGTGACATCATTTCCTGAAATTAAACAGAGAGGACACCAATTCAGATGATCTCCAGTATAAGGTTCCATTCAAATAATTCACAGATGTTTTCTCCTGGCAGGCAGAAAAACAATGCGGAGGCTAAGCCTACAGGCGGCCTCACTCTGCTGCATGTTTGCAGGAAGCTCTTTCTGCTGGTGGTTTTCAGCTGTGCGCTCCGCATAGTCACTTCCACACAAGCATCTCTCTGTTCGTGAGCCCCACTTGCACTCCATGCACATCTGTATCTCTGAATGCGCAAAAGGCCATCTCTTATCGTGTAAGGCCAACATTTTATATTTGGTACTAATTTGGCCTATAGCAATTAGTATTAATGTAGACTGATCTCAGAATCGTAAGGGCACTAATTTCCAAGTAGAAATAACCAATGTCCCCAAAATACTGATTTAATAAACTATTTGAGGCCCTTGAAAAGATGTCCGATGATAGCCATGATCACAGTGTCTCCATGGATACCCCGGTAGAAACGGACACGTGGTAAACTTGGGGTAGAGAACAAGAACAAGGTGGGTGGCCCAACAGCCCAAGTACCGACATTCCTGCAGCACCTAACAGTTTACAAACGGACCACAACATGTGAGCCCCAGAGCAACCCAACCAGCTAAAGCAGAGCATGTATTTACTCTTCACATTTTGTAGATATGGAGGTAGGTTCAGAACTTACCCAGGACCACAGAACTCAAGCCTAAGTCTGATTTTACATCCAGGGACCCTTTAGAAAAACCCATGCTGTGCTGTCTCTCAGGGGGCCCAGATTCTGGTACTCTGAGCAAGCAGGGGACTCTAGATTCTGGTCTCATACTGGAACCCTTATGGGGAAGGGGGCACACCTCTACTAAAAGGAGGCCCCAGCAGAGGCCTTCGGAAATACTGCACAGCCAGTTTCTTCTCTGAGTGTGAGAAAGGCCATTTCTTATTGCGTAAAGCCAAAATTTCATATTTGGTACTAATCTGGCCTATAGCAGTTAGTATTGGTGTAGACCCCCCGTCCCATCGCAGGAGGCTCAGCAGATGCTCCAGCACCAGGCCTCTCTGATCACCCAGCACCACAGGGCAGCCATTCGATGTCTGCATGTCTCTAGAGGCAGGAGGTTAGACTATGTGCCCTTCTGCTTAGGGGTTTCTGGGACTTGTTCCGCAAAGACAGTCTCTCTATTGCCCAGTTCTACTGATCAAAATCTCCCGGTAGCCATTCAACTAGATTAAAATATGGAGTATAGTTATATTATGTCCTTATTACAAGAGCCAGGGATGGAACTGATGGCATTACATCGTCTCATTTAATACTTGCAACAACCCTACGAGGCTGGTTCTAAAAACTGTCCCCATTCTACAGATATGGAAAGTGAGGTACAGAGACCTCAATACTCGAGATCAAAAATTGCCGTGTTACAGGTTCCAGATCCTGTGCTCTTAACATCGACACTGTATCACCTTATTGAGAAAAGAAAAGAAACTGTCTAGGTCTAAACAGGATGAAGAGACCTACTTAAAAGGCAAAACAGTCTAGTCTCTCTCTCTCTCTTTGGTGTGTGTGTGTGTGTGTGTGTGTGTGTGTACACAGACATATGCATACACTACAATCCAAAAATATGAGATGGTCTTGATGAACTCACTGGAGAGGAAAAATGTCTAATGTAACACGGAGCTGAATTCACTCCTAACTTGGATTCATTGTCTCTGTAGGATAATATGTTTTAAAATGCATTTTTATTACTAAACAGAGGCCTTTACAAAATGCCACAAAACAAGCTCTAATAGGCAGGGAGCGAAACTGGGGAACACCTGAGAGGCCGGCTTCATTCTGCCCACTTACCACCAGAGAGGGTTTGGCAAAGCATTTTGCCACAAACAAAGGAGAGAGTTTTTAGAACCTGCGGTTTCAAGAAGGCTGCATGATATTATATCACTTTAAAATAAATTTGCTTCTGATTCTGTACACATAGCTTTGAAAGAAGTCCCACATCCGCTAAGCGTGAGCTTTATCCCTCGTTTTCAAAGGAGAAAAACTTCAGCCCGAAACTGGTATGAGCAAGTGGTGTCTTTGTGTGTGAGCACTTCCTGTTTTCATTCCAGGATCAAATATATTCTTTGCAGCACAACTAGGGGAGCTCTTGAAGGTGGCAAGTGGAGGTGCCTGAGAGCCTAATTGAGCACACTAAGGGCTTCTTGGCGTGGAGGAGTTTTTCATGGTTATGAATAAACCGTCAGCCCGGGTATTATTTCTTGCTGTTTCTTTCTTTAACTATCTTTGAAGTCAAATAAAAACAGTTGTAATGGCAGGCTTACTTTTATGATATCATAATCTCTATGTGTTAGTGAAAAGAATATACTTCCCTAGGATTTCCGTTAAGTTTCTTTTTTTTTTTTTTCTTGCCATTGGGTACTTTCCAGCAAAAGCACATACATTCCAACAGATTCCTTCTTCCATCTTCACTAGATTTCTTAGTCTGAGAAGCCAGGTAGAGTTGTCCACCAAGCCAGAGTAATAGTATGTTTTCGCTAGTTGAATATCTAAAAAAATATTTCTATGGATTTACTTCCTGAAAATTATTGTGAGCCTTTAAATATTTCTATGGATTTATTTCCTGAAAATTTTTGTGATGTTGAAAGGACATTTTGGAAAACGGTAGTTAGAAACCAGAAACTTATTACTGAGCTTAGACTAAGTGTTAACGCAGAATATGGAAATTCCTCAATTCATCAAGTAGTTTGGTTAAAAAACCCAAAAATGCCACTTTGGATTTAGTTTCCTCAATGTCATTGATTAGCTGTGAGTTTATCACCCTTCCCCCTAAAGCTGAGGGTGCACAGGAACTTGAGAGGCTGTTTTAACTGTTACAGTTGTAGTGGAACTTGTTCTTCCAAGAAAACCGAAGGTTAATGATTTTTGTCATATTGAGACTAAGACTTAACAATTGCTACAGTTGGCCTTTGTTGAAGTGGGGTTCTTTTTTCTCTGGGCCTTTTGAGGTATTCAGAATAGGTGACAATAGCTTGCAGTTGAGAACATATGTAGAGAGACCCCTGTGGCTTATTGGAAAAAGTTGCTCCATGCTGGTTGGGTGTTTGGGAAAAAAAAAAAAAAATACAACCAGAGTTCTTTTATGTTCTGCTAGTTAATGAATGCATGAATGTCAAAATGGGCCAATGGCCCATTCAGGGGGCAAAGCCTCAGCAGCCCCCTTCTTTAAGAACACATCCTGAGATGCAAAATACATTTGCTTAACAAATTAAAATAATGAGATAATTCAATTAGCTTCTTTTTAAAAAAAAAGAAAGAAAAAAGGGTACATGGGGGGATTATTGTAATACAAGAACAGGTCATACTGCACAAAAGGGAACAAACCAGTTTGAAATAATGTTAAAGAGACTAGTAATGGAGGAATGCACACTGAATCATGCACTTGCAAAGAAATTTACATGAAATAATAATTTAGACTACATCTATTTTCAGTGAGCTAGAGCCAACATTTCACTTTGAAAGTTGAAATTAATTAAATGACAGAAAAATATAGTGGGGCATCTCTGTTTCCAAGGACTTCCTCATGCCTGTTAGTGCATGTAAGAAAAGGGGTCTAAATTAACATGTCGCTAGTTAGGGGTCTCTATTCTTGGTTTCTGCGCTCAGAATTATAGTCGAGTAAATCTTTCAGCTCATTAAAGATTGGAAAGTAAAAGTTTTACAGGACCATCCTCATCAAAGTTACTGAACCTCTTCCCTGCAGTTGGGGTGACGTCGGGGGATAAAGATGGAAGAGGTTTTCAAAGAGAAAGCCAGGGAGAATTTCCTTACATCTAAGGGAGGTGCAGCAAAGGCAGGGGAGGGGAGCAGAGAGGATTGAGAGACAAAGCCAGTGGAGGAAAGTAATGAAAGGGACATGTTGTGAAAGAAGGTCATGGCGAGGAGAAAAATAAAGCCCTTAGTGGAAAATCTAAAAGCAAGGGAGGACTGTGAGGAGAGGATGACCAGGAAGCTGGGGCAGAGCGGTGCCCTGACCGACTGTTCCCGCGTGGAACCAAAACACGAGAGCACGGGAAAGGCGCCTGCAACGCGCAGTTCCCTTAGAAAAAGGGAGAAATGGGAGGCTGAAAGAACTTAATGGACTGAACCAAGGTTCAACCAGGACACAGGGAAAATGAACCCGAAGTGCTGGTTTCTCGACTCCCCTGGCCAGGCTATTTGAATCTTCTCTCCCCACTCCATGGACAGGCGTTAATTAAAATTTTCATTTGGACAGAGAATTCTGCACAAAGCCTCATGCATGTTTGTCTGCTGGGGAGAAGGTACCTAGTACCTAGGGCATAGCCCGCCACCAGGAGTGCCTAGGAATCACCGGCCACGCACAACTCCTTGTAGGGTCCATGGTGCATGGCGGGTTCGATCCAGGACAGGGAGGTGGGAGGTGAGGTCCAGCAGGGCTCCGGACACTCTGAGTGAGACTCAAGGCCCAGAACACCCTGGTGGTGAAGGACGAAGTGGGCTGAGAAAGAGAAGAAAAGTCTTCTCCATTCAGAAAGGTTGGGGGAGCAGGAAACTTTTAAAAACAAGTGAAGCAAAGAGCTCTTTGTGTCCCCCTGTTCATTCCCCTGCCTTTGGCACCGAGAGTTTTGAGGGCAGAGGTTGTGAGATGGATATGCAATGGTTAAAGGGGATCATAACCTGAGCAAAGTCATCCTAACGTGGGAGAAAAAGCACAGGGTTGGGGACAAGGAAGGCCTGGGTCCTGGTGGCAGCTGGACCTCGAGCCAATCACTTCCCTTTCTGGGTCTGAGTATCCTGGTTTGTAAACAAAGCAGCTGAACTAAGATTCTCTTGTTCTCTGCCGTTGGTTTTGATGACCGAGGGAGGGGGGGATACACGGGGATGTTTGCTGGGCTAGCGATGGCTGAAGTCTTTATTTTCCACCAAGGAAAGCCGACCATGAAGGAAGAGCGAGGGAGGAAACCCGACAGGTGAGCTGGTGGGGAGAAGGCGCCCTGCCTGCCATCCACTCGCCCCTACCCTGCCTATCCTACTTGCTACTCTAACCAAACAAACCTTCAGTTAAAAATGAGAAACCCCTCCCCTCACACTCATTCGACTTCCAAATTAAAAACATTTTACAGGTTAGTAAATCTCCAGCTGAGGTGATGTAGCAAAGAACAGCTGTGAAGTAATTTTGATAATGATGAGAATAATAACCACATGGCAAGGTTCAGGGCTTTGCTGTTGCAGCTTCAGTGCTCCTGAATAGATAAAAGTGATTAAATACTCCTGATTATCCCTGACCAATATGTAATGGATTTACAGCCCTTTCAATTAGTCAGTATTTGCTTAGGACTCATTATTTTGTCTTTGGTTAAGTAATCAGCCCAGAGACTGCATGTTCTGTCTAATTCCTCTGAGCCCAGTCAGTGCGGGGCCCTGACCTTTGAAATGGCCATAGCTGCAAGGCAAGAATAACCACTGCCACGGCAGCCTCGTTGGTTCTCCCAGCTAATCCCGACACCACAGGCCAGATCGATACACCTTAGTTTGCTACTAATGTCCTTACATCAAAATGGCCGATTTAGGAATGTGAATCTATCATTTTGCCCTCCCCGCCGCTGCTCCACCCCTTGCCCTTTGTAGCTCTGCGAGAAGAGCAGATAAGCAGCCACCGCCATAAATAAAAGTGGAACCTTGTCCTGGACCCATGACACTGTAACTAATGTCATTCAGCATGGCAACCCACAAGTTGGATAATCAAAGACCTTCAGCTTTCAATGTGCTACTTGATTTTTAAACATTAGCCTAAACAGAATGACCTGAAAACAATATTATAGCAAGAAACATCTTTCCCCTTGCCCCGGAATTTCCAAAGGAACAGTAAAATATGAGTGCCTAGTCACTCTGTAAAAATATATGGTAATTTTTCTTGTCACAAGAGTCTTAGAGTCAACAGAATATATAATGACACATAAAACCGATTGCAAACAGGAGGATGAACTGTTACTTTTAAAATGTGGCACACAGTTGATCTCTTCCTAGAAGTGCACAGGATTTGCTCATAAGATAATGGACTTGCACTGCTACAAAAGAATCTTTAATCTATACCTTAAAAACAAAGGCATTACAGCACCTATAACCCTTCCGCATTTGTCACATAAACACGTGACATGTTTGCAAGCTGCTTCAGTGATTAGGGTTGCACCTGATACCATGAGCTTGGACATGCACGTGGCAAGGTGCTTTTTTTTTTTTTTTTGCTGCCTAGAGGAGATGGCTTTCGTTAAGAGTGTAATCAGCCACATTTTCAGATTCACTAGCTTCCCCTTGGTGGCAGCTGCATTATCTGAAGTTGCTCTCATACTTTTTAGCATAAACAACACATTTACTTATATATACCATTTAGGAATAAAGTCCATTCTTGACCTATAGAAACAAAAACTTCTCCTTTCTACAGGGTGCTCTTTGGGTGGTGATAGGTGTGCAAAGCCTAACTGCTCTGTTAGCCATCAGATTGCGAGAAAGGGAAAACAGGCACCTTCTTTTCAAAAAGGGTCTGTATGAGCCCATCTAACTTGCTAGGAGAAGGCAAAACCGCAAAACTTATTTTTCTCTTTCATCTTGACTTACTGTGAGATGCTGGAAGAGCCATGCTCTCATGATATTTGTTGCTACTTTGGGGAAAATGCCTCTTTTCTTCTGGCGCTTTTTGTCCTTGTCTGGATCATCATCGTCACCTGTGCCAGGTGAAGCTACACTGTTGTCTAAACCATCCCCTAGTAGAAAGAAACGAAAATACATTAGAGACAACACAGAAAGGGTGCCAACAACAACGAGCAGCTAATGATGAGCTCAGCTAAGCTTGTTGAAAGAAATCCATTAAGCGGGTATATTCTCTTTCATTAAAGTATAATTGGAGACACAAATATGTAAAAGACAAAATTAAACCAGGCCTCTTCAAATGTTAATTTTGTGTGTCTCACACTCGCCCATATCATTAATTCAATTATAATTGTGCTCCTGACACAGTGCAGTAGCTCTTTGTCAATTATGGAATCCAATGTGGGAAAACCGCCATCAGAAAACCCATTCGGTGAAAACGCATCTCCATGCCAAGAGTGAACACATACTGTAGGGTAATCAAGTTAAATGTTCTGTAGTCTATATATTCTAGGTTGCCTGCATAGGTGACAGTAACTGTGTCACTGTTCACTGCACATAACACACTGCCTGCTCAGCCCCGCCTAGGACTGCCACCCCCTAAGCACGCACATTCACACACTCCTCAGATGACCCTGGACTCAGCATCTGAATGACAAGAAAACTTTTAGCTCTCTGCACTACTGATCATTTTCATTAAAAAAAAAAAAATATGCACATCAAGGTAGGGTGCTCACTTAATCAGAAGTTTCTATCAACATTTTTCTCTTCTGTGCTTTTCTCTGGCATTAATTGTGCATTAGCAAAAATCATTTACTTTTAACAGTCATAGTTATTTTTTCTTGCCCTCCGGCAAAAATGCCTTGAAAGCCTGCCTGGAGGGCATCTAAATTATGTATCTGAAAAACTCTTCTGGCAAGGCATTGCAGGACCCCTACTTTCTTAAAATTCATACGAGCACGTCTTCCTGTTTTTGGGAAGGCATCAATCAAGAGGAGCAATATATGCCATATCCCTACATTAATATTTGAACTAATAACTTTAAAAAAAGGAAAGAAACAAGATCCGACTTGTGGCATAATCAAATGCAAAATAAATGAAGAATACGGGGACAGCACTGGGGCTTTAGAGATGGCTGTGTTTTCCTTGCACATCATTAGCCTGGAGCCACACGAAAGAGGAAAACAGAGAAGTGGAGAGTTTATGCTCCCTGCTGGTGTTTAAGAAGCCAGGGTCCTGGAAGGACATCTGGGAATTGCGCTGAGATGGGGGTTTTTGTAATTTAAGAATAGACATTCATTAGCAGTAAATGCCATAAATCCCATGCTAAGTAAAAACCTTGTCCAAGAAAGCCTAAAACAATAAACTCTGTGCTCAATGTAGCCTGAGTGAGCCGCTCTGCAGCTTCCCGGGGAATGCTATAGATCCACCAGCCCCTTCCCACACCCGCTGCCGCCTCCAGGATGGGGCGGCCCCTGAGACATCCTGCCCTGGGCCCCTTGCCTTCCAACACGTCCCGTCTGTTCAGTGGGCTCCCCTGTACCTGTCCTTTTCCTCTCGCACTGCAAAACCCCTCAACCTTCTTTGACCAGAGAAGCAGAAAAGCCACGGCAAAGAGCTGGCAGATTAATTTTATTGACATTTCCATTTTCACTGCAATGTGATACCCTCCATCACATGGAAGAGATGACCCTCACTATTTACAGACTGACAGGCCACTTCATTACAACCACCCTGCCCCAAGGCAAAGCAGCTCCCTTCCATCTGCCCAAACACTAGAGCATGACCCCGAAGTTGCTGTTCTCTTTTTCTTTGCCGTCTGTTATGATAAAAAAAAAAAAAAGAGGGAGTCCAGATCACCCCCAATAGTCAAAGAATTAATCAGAGTACAGGGAAACAAAAAGCATTCGACTTCTGAATCCTGGCTAGATGGAGTCTGATCTTCATCTGTATACCCTCCCTGCACATCCATGTACACTAGGGGGTCACTAGCACAAAGACATACAAATTCGCACACTCGTGTGCGCGTGCACACACACACACATACACACACATAAGCTCCAGCAGGGACACGCGTACGCGCTTTCCACCATGCCAAGGAACTGCTGCAAGGCAAATTCTCACCCACACTAATGGCTTCTGACTGCTCCTTGGCAACCCTAGCATTTTAACCTGGGTGGATGTGCTCTCCAAAATCCAGACACTGGAGCACTCTCATCAGCTGTTCATGTGACACAGATGGAGAGTGGCTATTAGGAGCCAGGCAGTGGGCCTTGGGGATCTGAGGTGCTGTTCTGTAGCCCGAGGCGATTTTGAAAAGCAGTACCCGGAGATGAGGGGAAAAAAAAAAGCCACACTGCAAGTGCAAGTTTGAAGTCAGTCAGTCTGTCTGTCGACCTACCGTGGATAAAGATATCTTTGTCTCTGGATGGAAAATCTATGTGGGCTATCTGGATGTACATTTTAGATAATGTATGTATGGAATGGCTCTTCCTTCAATGTCTTCCAAATATAAAAACACACACTGTAAACAATGCCTGTGTGTATATATTTCTTCCTAAGCACATATGGTTTCTGTGTATATGTTTAAGCTGAAATTGTCAGGATTTTGTTAAAATCTCATTTAGCTCTTTTTGATAGATTTTTTGAATATACTTATTTCAAAAGGTTAATGGCTTAATTGAAGGAAGTTCAACCAAAAAAGGCATTTGCCTTTTTAACCCAATCAATGACCTTAAAAATGAGAGGGTTTCCACAGTGCATTTTCTCTTGCTTAAAAGCAAAGAGGGCTGGTAACACCTTCAAACTATATGATTTTCTATATTTAGCTCAAGGAAAAAAAAGCATAGCTGGATGGAGCATCCTTTGATGACTGACTTAAACTGGAGAAGACAGGAGCATTACATGAATTTTAATACAAAGCAGTCTATTTTATATAAATGTTATAAAATATTTGAATTTGGATCCAGTGTAACAAATAATTGTGAAGAAAAATGTGCCTATTGTTATAATAACTGGATACTAGACATTAGACTTTTAAATTAATATTACTGCTTATACCTCTATAAAGACAGGAATTTTCTTCTCCAAACACACAATGCATTCGTCTTTTCCCCCAGTGGATTGTGAACCAACTCCAGCACAAAGGACAAACAACATCATAAAGAAAAAAGTTAAAAGGCAACTGTGTGATCTGCAACCTAAAACAAAATCACGCAGGTGATGCTGGAGTTAAGTAACTCTTAAAATGAATACTGTTTTCTTCTTTTAGGGCTGTGTGTATTGGAGGGTCGGTGATCCTTGGCACCTGTGATGAAAAGAGTGTGTTCATGGCACAGATGTGTCAAAGGAAGTACAGGAGATAATGGCGTACGTCTCAACATCCAAGTTAGGACTCAAAAGTACGGAATCCTCGGGGCAGGAACTGTGTCTTGTTTATCTTTTATCTTGCGAGCACACCTCCCTTTCTGAGCTGGAGCAGACAATCAGTGATCATCTGCTGGGTGAGTGAAGGGCTGAACTTGTCAAAGAGTTTATTCTCTTTGACAATCCCAAATGGGAGCCACTGCACTGTCACAGCATGGAAAGGGCACATGGACACTTCTGTTTTACTTGCTTTTTTTTTTTTTTAATGGCCACACATGCAGCATATGGAAGTTCCCAGGCTAGGGGTCAAATCAGAGCTGTAACCACCGGCCTACAAAACAGCCACAGCAACACGGGTTCTGAGCCGCATCTTTGACCTATAATGCAGCTTGTAGCAATGCTGAATCCTTAACACACTGAGCGAGGCCAGGGATCGAACTCGAGTCCTCATGGATACTAGTGGGGTTCATAACCCGCTGAACCACAATAGGAACTCTGCATGTAGTCACTTCTAAACACGCCAGGAAAGGTGCTTCTTTGAAGAACCCAGTACGCATCTGAGCCTTTTTGAAAGGCTGGCCCACCAGCCATTCCAGCAGCATTGCTACCTCTTGATGAGGAAACACGAAATACATAACTATTGGGCATGTTTCTTTTAAAAAGTTAATCCCTTGACTAAAGGTCCAGTCTAAATTTGGGACAAAGATAATCAAAATAGCTGTGCTTTGCTGAATGTACTATGTGTGACCATGGAAAAGAGACCCTCAAGGCCTGTGGATAGATACTTTTGAAGTGGATTCAATTATCAGGGGAGATTGTTAAAAACACAGGTCCCCAGGCCTCAGCCCAGACTTACTGAATCAAAATATCCTAGGGCAGAAGCGAGGAATTTGTATCTTTAACAAGTTCTTTGGGTTTGCTTATGCAATCAGTCAAGCACTGGTTCTTAAACTGGCTTTTGGAAGCCACCGAACTAGATGACCTTCTAATTTGAGATAAGATGCCACCTCAGGAACAGGGAGAGAGTTAAAATTCTATTCTACTGTCATGGCTTAGTGGTTATGGTGAGCAAATTGAATGTGACCCGAGCCTCTTTCACTGTGGGAAAACCACGGTACTGACTTAGGTACCATCTAACGCAAGGTAGCTCCACCTTGTCTTCTGGTGGTGAGGGTTAAACAGGAAGAAAGAAGCTTGCTTTCAAAACGCAGACCAGCATCCCTAGCACTTGCAAAGAAACTGTGAGAAATGCAAAGTCTTGGGCCCACCACATAGGCTCCTGTATCTGAATCTCCAGGGATGGGGCCAAACAAACTGAGTGTGACTAAGTACTCCGGGTGACTCTGATGACACTCAAGTCTGAGAAGCACTGCTGGAGGGCACAAAGACTCTCCCCTTTGTGCTACCCCTGGTGGTGGTTGTCTGAAGGCCTGAACCTAATCTCTGGGGCCTCCTTCCATTTTGAGACTCTAGGGTATTTTGAGATCATCTCTGGCTGAATTTACATTCAGGCTCTGGAGGAAGTCACACAGCTGAGCACACTCTGCTCAGAGCAGGGCCCCACCTGGGAAAGCAGCCCTGGTCTACACCTGTCTAGAAGAACAATACTGAGGGAGCGCAGGGGCAGGAAGTTAACCTGGGGTCCCGCAGGTCTCCAGGTGCAGATAAAATTCATATTTCTTGCTGTGTAGCTGGTGAATCAAGGAAGGATATGGGTACATGATGAGAGGATCCACAGATGGTTCTAAAGTATAAATCCCCAACCCATAAACTTCTTGGCCATCAAAACTGCCTGGGCAAAAGGATACCATTTACTTTCATTGACATATTTTCTTACTCCATTTCGCCAAACATCTGTCTATATTGTAGACATCAATGGCTTGGCTTGGCATGAAGAAATGATACAAAAAGTAATGCTGTGCTATGATGAGTCCAATGCCATCAGGATGTGGCCTCCTTGCCCTATCAGAAATGCAGTGCTGGAGTTCCCACCGTGGTGCAGTGGGTAAAGAATCAGACTGCAGTGGCGGGGGCACCAAGGAGGGCCAGGTTAGATCCCTGGCCTAGCGCAGTGGGATAAAGGACCTGGCGTTGCCACAGCTGCAGCATAGGTTGCAGCTGTGGCTCAGATTCTATCCCTGGCCCAGGAAATCCCATTTGCTGTGGGTGTGGGCATAATTTTTTTTTTTTAAAAAAAGGAAGTGCAGTGTGCCAACCAAAAGTGGCCTAGTCCATCTTTTCTTCCTATTCCATCATCCCCTACCACTGAAAGAAAAAAAAAAACAAAAAACAGACATTTACCCTGAAGAAACTGAGGCCAAAAAAAAACAAAAAACAGACATTTACCCTGAAGAAACTGAGGCCAAGAGGTTACATCCTTATCTAAGATTCCGCAGCAACATGTGATCAAGGATAACCTGGGGTCCAGGTAACTCCAAGTCCAGTGTTACTACCACTGGTATTCTCACATTAATATTGCAAGTTATCTTTCATTTTTCAAAGCATTACCTCACTTGAATTGTTATCAAACAAAGTTTGATCCTATGGGTAAAGGTCTAAGTGCAGAGGACAGATTAGATCTAGGGCCCAGGGGCTGGGACTGAGCTAGAATTGGTCCAGGCCAGCCCAAGCTCAAACAGAAATGTACAAACTTTACTCCCATGAGTAAGCCAGTGCCTCTAAGGGCTTTAGATACATTCAATACAGCAAGAGTCTTTGAAACTCGGGATTTTTTATACTGGGTTTATTGTGGCCCAAGTGGAGGTCCTTATATGGATAGCACCAGACTGACCTTCAGAGCTCAGAGATGCTACAAATATTTGAGAACCTATCGTCCATACAGTTAGGATCTCCTGGGCTGTGATGCCATCTCCGTGCAACTATTAACCACTTCACAGATCTATGCCTAGAAGAACATATTCCCCTGCCTCAAAGTCACTTCCTTAAGGACAGAATAAGGCTTCTGTGACATTTGGCATCCTGAAAAATAACAAACAACTGAAACTGACCTCTCAGTATTGTATCCTCAGTGAAATATTAAGACCAATGAACACACACTTTGGTTAATAGATTTTCTACTTCTTTTGAGTAAGTGGTTGGTATGTTATTTAATCCTCACTTCTGCCAGTTTTGGACCAAATTTAATAGTGAAATATATTCATATACAATTAATACTATAAAAAAGAGTGCTATCTCATCTGAAAGAAAACAGCTTTTTTTCTCTTTTTGATAAACAGAAATTCACTGTATTTGTTATCATTTTTTTGGCCACGCCTGGGACATGCAAAAGTCCCCAGGAACAGGTATCAAACCCACACCACAGCAGTGACCGGAGCCACAGCAATGACAACGCCTCATCTTTAACCCACTAAGACACTAGGGCACTCTTCATTATCATCTTTTGTGCAATGTAAATTCAACTAATTTCAGACAGACAGACAGACACATACACATCTTCCAAACTACTTCTAGGAATTGGGTATATCCATGAATATATAGATATTTATATGTCTGATTATAAACCTCAAGTATGGAGTTCCCTTCATGGCTCAGTGGTTAACGAATCCAACTAGGAACCATGAGGTTGTGGGTTCAATCCCTGGCCTTGCTCAGTGGGCTGAGGATCCAGCGTTGCCATGAGCTGTGGTGAAGGCTGCAGACGTGGCTTGGATCCTGCATTGCTGTGGCTGTGCCATAGGCCGGTGGCTAGAGCTCTGATTAGATCCCTAGCCTGGGAACCTCCATATGCCGCAACTGCGGCCCTAGAAAAGGCAAAAAAAAAAAAAAGAAAAAGAAAAAAGAAAAAAATAAACCTCAAGTACCTAAATTAAATCATTATGCTTTTCAAACAGTTCTCTACTTTGTAAGTATCCAAATATATTTGTAGATGAACTGCATATGTTTGCCTATCATTATATATAATCATACATACATATACATACACAAGTTTATAAAATTCTTAAATGTTTGTATTTAATCTTAAATAGGTATTCTCTTTTCTACATCATTTCTCTCTCTCTAGAATACAGGCTCCTCCTTATTCTTATTGATACTGTTGTCGCTTGCATTATCTTACTTATCACAAGTAACTTTCATTGGGCATTTGCAGTGTTCCAAATAACTGCCACTGTTATCAACTCCATTTTGCAGATAAGAAAACTGAGACTCAGGAACTTCTGTTGTGGCACAGCGGAAACGAATCCGACTAGTATCCATGAGGATGTGGGTTCAATCCCTTGCCTCACTCAGTTGGGTTAAGGATTTGGTGTTGCCATGAGCCGTGGTGTAAGTCGCAGATGCGGCTCGGTCCCGAGTTTCTGTGGATAGGTGTAGGTCAGCAGCTATAGTTCTGATCTGACCCTAGCCTAGGAACTTCCATATGCTGTGGGTGCAGCCCTAAAAAGGAAGGAAGGAAGGAAGGAAAGAAAGAAAGGAAGGAAGGAAGGAAGGAAGGAAGGAAGGAAGGAAGGAAGGAAGGAAGAAGGGAGGGAGGATGGAGGAAAGGAGGAAGGAAGGAAGGAAGAAAGGAGAGAGGGAGGCAAGGAAGGAAGGAGGAAGGAAGAAAGAAAGAGAGAAAGAAAACTGAGACTCGGTGCAATTAAGAAACTTATTAGAACAGGGCACAGTGGTGCTTGTCCTCTAAAGCTCATGATCACATCCTCTATCCTTTCCCTCAAGATGGCTAAGAAAACAAGAAGAAGTGAAAAGTGAAGCTAGATTCTGGATTAACCCTCACTACCCAAGAAAACAGTCTCCACGAGTGAGGTCTTAAATATTCACATTTGTGAATGGAAGAGATAGTGACGGCACATTTGAAAGTAAATATGAACCAAGAAATGAACAGGTGCCTATTTCACACAGTTATGTCCATTATCTATAAGATTATTATTGTTCCTTGCAGGTCTAAAGCTCAAATTAAATATGATTTTGATATAGGAGCATCTGTTTAAAGATTTTTCTGAATTGGGATTTTTCAAGATTCCCTTTAGTCCAGTGCCTTTGGCCTAAAATGCCCTTTCTCATTTTATTCACACCCACTCTTCTTCGCCCGAACACCTATTCTAACTTCAAAACCCGGTGGAAAAGGAAACTCCTTCATAAAGCTTTCCCTAATCTCCATTATCGGAGTTGGTATCCTATGCTTTCCATTTCTTCAACAGTTTGCTCTAGCCTCTGTTATATTTACTTCCCCATTTGGCAATTTATCTGTTTACTAATTTGCCTGTCCTGCTTGACCGTGGGCTTCCTCAAGGCAGAGGCCATGTCTTATTTCTTTTTTCCAAGCCCTGATACAGAGTAAACAAATGTGAATGGGTTGGACAAAGGGGTAGCAAGAGCCTTGAGACCTATTATTAGGCCCCTATGAGAATGTGACCTGCCTTGAAGAAAGTGTCCATGAAGAGAGCCCTTGGCTTTGGTAACCTGTTCTATCAGCCATCCTGCCTCTGGCCCCCTCACTCCATCCCCCCTGCCCTAGAGACAGGGGGTGTACCAAACTCAGTGTTTTCTGCTCACATGCACACATGGCCCTCCTCTCAGACGGTCCTTACACGTTTATGCGACGTAGTGTTTTGAAAACGTGCTCCATCTCTCAATCCTGCCCTAGCAAACCAATGCAGAAGAGAGAGTGCTGGCCAAGAGCGACTGCCCCTTGTCTCTTCAGACTACTGGAAACATTATAGTTAAAAATGAAGCCTCATGTAGCCAGAAAACTGCAACACACAGCTCTTAGGGAACTCATCTTCCCTCATCATGTCTTCATTGTTTTCTTTTATTCCTCTTAATATGTTACTTTGAAAACAGGATTAAAATGTAGGAAGAGTCAAAAGATACTTTTCTTTCAGAGACTCTTCCAGGAGTTTCATTTAGGACATCCCACTGAGAAACCTGAATCAAGGTTTCTGATAAGATGGAAAAAAAAAAAAAAAGGCAGCAGTTCTGTGTTAGATTCTAGCCTTATAAAACCTGCCTTCCAAGAACTATCCTCAAAGTAAATCTCTTTCCACATGCAATTTACCTTTTTTCACCTCAGATGAGGTTATAGGAGGGGGAAACTGCAGACCCAGAAATGTGGAGAGGGGGAGGGGGGAGCGGG
>PVHT020001751.1:853342-908655 GCA_004024745.2 Catagonus wagneri
GGGGGAGGGGCCAGCAGCGAAACCTGCTAATTACTGATCTCTTTTACTCTCCTGCTGTGCTTAACTGTCTGGACACGTTAAAGTGAAATTTTTCTGTGATTTTTCAAGTGACTAGTTCATGGCCCACTAGCACGGAGGGAAGCAGAAGAGGTGAAACGCTTTCGTTTACATGCAACATTTACTAACTGTGTGGGTTTTCCGACATTAAAGAGAGGACAGTGACCCAGGCCACCTTTTTCACACTCAAAAGAGCACTGAAAAAACAAGTCTTCATCGGCTTACCTCAGGCTTCCCTGGTCCTGAACACCCTCCCCCCGGGGTAGGAGCAGAAAGGGAAAAAAAGAGGGGATTTTATGCTCCTTTCTCTTCAACTTTTCAGGCGGTATAAGTAGCATTTAGCAAATTCAGCCCCAAATGGCTCCAAATGCTCAGAGCTGTAGGGGCTCATTCTTTGTTCCCCTCCCTCTATTTACACAGGATTTACACAGGCTCTCCACTGAAGAGACCGAAAGCACTTCCATTCTCACTGGCTTGGCTGGACTGTGGCCCCAGCCCCTGGCCCGGGCCTGCGCTGGGGGCTTCCTGCCACCTGGACCAGGCGACAAACTGCTCCCCACCTGAGTGATCCCAAGACCACCTGGCCGGTGCAGGCCTCTGCAAAGCTCAGTCAGGCCAAGATGAGCTAACCTTCCAGGAGAGAGACGGAAACCCAGCCAAGGCTGTGCAAGTAAATGTCTGTCCAGAGACAAACAACATGCACTTTAAAATATGCAGCTATAGGATATAATGGAAAGTGGTGGGTGAAAAAAAAATTTTTCAGACTGCAGCTTGGATGAAAACCACTTCACCCACTGGTTGGAAAAATAAAGTGTAAAAACAGACAGATGGACACATATGTAAATGTGGCAGTGTTTTAGGCTTTAGCTGGCAACGTGAGTGTCGTAGTATAGTTTTACACGCCTGTATTTTCCATATCATGTTGAATCCTGTTAACTGTTGAACAGAAACATCCTCATACTGGTCCTTGACCAAATCAGTCCCCTCAATTTACCCGTCGGGAGCCATAAAATGGCTTTGTTTATTGACTGGAACCCTCTAATCCTTTATAGCAGAAGTGAACAAAAGCTTCCAAACTCTCAGCTTGTGCTTCACTGAAGCTGATGACTCTCATAATTATATTTCTATATAATCTATTTACTTTATATATCCATAAATTGTATACTATACTTTATATTACATATTATAATACATTATCATATGCTTTACATATTTATATAATATAAACATATTATATAATATACTTATATATTTATATATATTTATATAATTTATTTCATGTTTTATATATACAGCTAAAATTTCACTTAAAATTTTTAAATATATCAATAAAGGATATCTATTCTCCAAGCTTCCCACAGAATTCTCTAAAGGAGAGTGACTGAACCCAGTAGAAAAATAAATTCCTTTTCTTCTATAATGCAGCAGATTGCTTAATCTCTGTGGTACAGGATAACAGCATGCAGTTTTTCCTCAGTTACCTGATAAGCACATATAAAAGTACAGAGTAGGTTCTGAAGTTATTCACAGTACATCATAATAAAGCTCTTCTGGGCACTCTAATGATTCATTTTTAGTGATCTCTCAAATGCCCTTTTCCACAGTTAACACTCAGATTTTATTAAGGTGGAAAGCAGGGACAAATGTCCACTCAAGTCCCAGTTCTCAAATTCGACTCTCCTTGCACTCCACTACCTACAGCTAAAGCTTTTTTAATGTTCTGTTCACCTCCCCAGAGTGGCATTTCAGCGAACAGAGTTCACAATCTTTCAGCCCTAAACACAGAAGGCTGCTATCTTCAAGTCATCCTAGGAATGTGCCAGATACCATCATCTCCCTCTTGTGATACAAAGAACCAGAGAGAGAGAGAGAGACAGACCAAGAGAAGACCAAGCTGATCAAGTTACCAACAGCCCAGAATACCCCTCTTAGAAGGTTAATCTTTGAACCAGTAAATGTTATAATTAGGAGCCTTGAAGTTGGGCTGGGGCTGGCCATTGAAAGAACCACCCTAAAAGAGAAAGTATGAATGGATCACATCTCTTCCACCTAATGGTTTGACAGAAGAGCCATGATTTTTATGGGACAGTATACAAAAATCAGT
The DNA here is from genome assembly GCA_004024745.2 of Catagonus wagneri. Classification (NCBI taxonomy): domain Eukaryota; kingdom Metazoa; phylum Chordata; class Mammalia; order Artiodactyla; family Tayassuidae; genus Catagonus; species Catagonus wagneri. The sequence continues at coordinate 855,504 of PVHT020001751.1, forward strand.
TGTTATGACAGAGGAGTCTCCTACATCTCCTACAAAAGAAAGAAGGTGGCTGGGAAGAGATGTCTTCTTAATTTCACTTAGCTGTGTTTCAGCACAAATTGTGAAAATTATGCAAATAACAATTTTGGCACCTTTACTAGAGGAAAACATTATTAAATTATGCTCTAAGTATTTTGTCTGCTTTAGTAATTACTCTCATGTAACTGTAAATATAAATAGCTGTTATTCTGTTTAAATTTTTAATCATGCAAAATATTGTCACACAAAATGTCCTTCTGTTGCAGTCTAACCGGGATTTTCTTTTTTAAAATATCCATATTTAACTGAAGTGGACTATTTTTAGCATTGTAAAGTGTTTTAGTAAAGATAGCTGGCTAACATCTCCAAATCAACAGGTCTTTCAAGGAAAGATATGGCCTTTATATTTGCAAAAAGAATTTCCTACAAATGACCATTTATAAAATGTATTTTTAACACTTTGTACTGAACTAGAATATAATTAGTCTGCTTCCAAGAATGTATTAACTACATTAAATCTATATGTTTAGTGTATACCAATAACAAGTTCTCATTTTATCATTAGCTCTAGGATTTTATATCTTACTGTCACTTTTGGCGTACTTTAATATTCATTGAAATATTAACTATGAACCAATAATAAAATCTGTTATGAAGAATACCAGTAAAGGAAAGTTCTATCTGCAGCAGAAGCGATTTCATTCATTTTTTAGGCTTCTTACTTCATTACCATATTTGCCATCTAAAACAAAAATAGGGATGATGCTTTTTTTTTTTTTTGGTGCTTTTCGCCAGCCTGTGCCACAGCTGCTGTGTCTGTGACCTACACCACAGCTCACGGCAATGTCGGATTGTTAATCCACTGAGCAAGGCCATGGATTGAACGTGCAACCTCATGGTTCCTAGTCGGATTTGTTAACCACTGCATACGATGAGAACTCCGGGATAATGCATTTTTATAATATCAATTGACCAGTTTGAATTCTTAATATGGTATTTCTCTGTGAACTTATATCAGCAGACATCATTTCACATAGCAGAACAAAAATAAAAATACTCTGGGTATTTCTTCTACTTTCTCAATTATTATAAAATGAAAACAATAGCATATTTTTATAAAAGCACAACTTCACAACTGACATTGTTAAATAATGCAAAAAAGAAATCCTTGATCTTAAAAGAAAAGCGAGCTATCTCTATAATAACAATAATAATAATAACAACAACAATAATAATAATGCTTACTAAGATAACTAGATTGGAATATCTATCAACATGCCCTTTGGAAAGTTTTTAGGGAGCCAGTCATAACTACACATAGAAGAAAGAACAATAGTGCCTATGAAGTTGATAACCGGTTTTAGGCAAATATTTTTAAACCATTAGCACATTATAATTGGAGCATGTGTGTTATTTATGAGAAAATCACATTTTGTACATTTTTCAAAGAACATTTTCACATATCAGAGTTTCCTAATAAAACTCTGTATTTTTGTTTAACAGGTTTATAAACTAAACTGCTAACATCTAAAATGTAACTACCGTCCATTTAGGGATTCTACTTCTTATAATTGTTTTAAATAAATCTGCTACTATTGTTTGAGAATAAACAGGTGTATTTTGGTAATGCAATGCAAATGGATATCCACAATGTATATACAATCGTCCCCCAAGGGAAAAAATAATGTGACTGCTTGAAAGGAATAATCTAAGAGTAAATTATTCTTCATATAGCCTATGTACTAAAGAACTACAGACACAAGGCCCTTTAAAAGTACACTTTAGATGGAGAATGACTGCTAAGATATATACTTGCTAACAAGTATATATCTTTCGAGGTGATGAAAATGTTCTAAAATTGATCATGGTGATGGTTGCACAACTCTGAATATACTAAAAACCACTGAATTGTACTCTTTAAATAGACGAATCATATAGTATGTGGATTGTATCTCAATAAAGCTGTTATATCTTGAAAAATGAGTATGTTTTGCTTCCTTATATAAGAAAGCATGCTGGACAAAGTATAAAAGACTAGTAGCTGAGTTTGAAGGTATCCATAATTTTTTTCTGAATAGCTTCAAAACAATGTGATTTCAAGGCCACTAACTAATGTCATCTCAGCACCTTTCACACAGAAATATGTACTCAAAAACATTTGGGATGAATTTTATACTGTTTACAAAGATACACATCGATGAAAAGTAGATTAACCTTAATATTTAAATTAATCCTTCTCCACTCTCAATCACACTGATTACAAAAGAATCCTAGTCCAAATTACGTACCTCTTTCAAGGTTTACTTTAACAACCAGAAGAACTCTAGCAGACTTACACACATGCACGCGTGCGCGCACACACATACACACACAATGTTTCTTCTACCAAAGCTTCTTCAAGTCAGGTACCATATCTTTTATTTTTTCCCTAACATTCTTAGAACTCTGTATAAAGTCATAGATATAGTATATGCCTAAGCTTTAATTGAAATGAACGGATGGATAACTCTTGTATTTCTTGGAATACGTTTTATTCGTTGTTCATTTATATCCCCAAATTGGAAACAGAAGCTGGTAGATGCAAACTATTACATTTAGAATGGATAAACAGTGAGGTCCTGCTATATCCAGTCTTTTGGGATAGAACACCATGAAAGATAGAGTGAGGAAAAGAATGTGTATAGATGTATAGCTGGGTCACTTTGCTGTACGGAAGAAACTGGCACAACACTGTAAATCAACCATACTCTAATAAAAATTTTTTAAAAAGGTATGTTGTTCTCTATGAGTTGAAAAGTGGTCCTAGAGTTGATGTCTTATAAATTTCAAAGGCATTAACTTGTAAGATACACTGCCTGGAAGAAGCAACTTTATTGAAAGATATTTAGGGATAGAGGAACCCTGCATTTGGAAGAGAGCCCCGCATACTTGGTTTTTGACCCTTTTTCTAAATTTCTGACTATTCTGTAGGGGAAGGCAGCTCTACTACTTTGTACTTTGAAGGTTTGCTTCTGATATATTCCTTGCCTTTCCACTCTATCCCTCAGTCTCACCCACATGTAACCATAGAGGAAATGTTGATGGGAGGAATATGTTGATGTAATGGAAGAAGCACGAACTGGGTCATACGAGAGATCTTGCACTGAATTTCCAGATCTATTTTGTGGGTTAAGTATGACCTTGGTGAAGAAATTAACCCTCTGAACCTTGGTTTCCTCATCTACGACATGGGAAGAATTATACATACCTGACAGGTTAATTATGAAAGTTAGAAGAAATAGTAAGAGTAGTAGCTATTATTTATTAAGTCCCTACCTGTACCAGGTGCTTTACACTTATCAACAAGCTTAGGAACCTTTTACCTGACATCTAATCTCACACGACACCTGACACATCAAAGGTGAATCAATAAATGCTAGCTATTTCCTTTCTTAAAATGAACTCATATGAAAGGATAAAACAAACGTAGTATATCCATGCACTGAAATACGACTCAGCAATAAAAAAGCACAAACTACTGACTCATACAGTGTGTCACATCTCAAAGTCATTATGCTAAATGAAGGAAGCCAAACAAAAGTATGTGATATCAAATGTATCAAATTCTACAAAATGCAAACAGATTGAAAGCTGCTCAATGGTTGCCTGACGACAAACATACAGGGAGGGATGGACTGAAAAGGAGGACCAGGAAACTTCTGGTGGTGATAGAAACATGCAGTTATCTTGATCACGATGCTGGCCTCATGAGTGTACACACCTGTCAAAACTCAATAAATTGTATACTTTAAATGGGTGAATTCTGTGTGAAAATTATACTTAATAAAGTTGAGAAAAATAATGTGAAGCAGATTATAGTTAAGTCTCCGTAAACCTGTTATTTGCATTAAAACAGATTTTAGTGGAAAATATAGCTTGCAACAGAGAGAGGTGAGAAGGGGTTCTCCCAGTAAATGCAGTGAAGTTCTGAAAGGATGAAATGACTTAGGGAAGCATATGAAAGATGCTGTGGGGGAAAGCCCAACATGACATTTATAAACCTATAGATTTATACTATTTTCTTTAAAGTCATAAAGATGTAAAGTAGATGGTCAGAATGCACTTTGCAGGTTTTACTCAAAAATATTTTTCTCCATTGGTCAAATCCCGTTATGAGAAACACTGTTGACAAAGAACTATTTAAGTTACCCCCAAAAAATGTACCAATAATAATCCAGAAAGTAATAGAAATAATTTTGCTTTTTTGATTTCCAGACTGGGGGTAAATCAGAGCTACAGCTGTCAGTCTACACCACAGCCACAGCATCACGGGATCTGAGCTGCGTCTGCGACCTACACCACAGCTCACGGCAACACCGGATCCTTAACCCACTGAATGAGGCCAGGGATCAAACCCACAACCTCTTCGATCCTTCGATTTGTTTCTGCTGAGCCATAATAGGAACTCCAACAAAAATAATTCTTAATAACACATTTTAAAGACTCCTTTAGCAAATTCAGTATTAACCCATCCCTCCTAGTCATAAGAAGATCTAACACTGGAGATTTTAGGGAGTTTCAGAGGAAAATGACACTGCTATGAAAGACTGAGTGCCCTTAAGATTAAAAATGAGTCAAAAATAGAGATTACTATTAACGCTTGCCAGCCAGCTCCATGCCTTCAGACAATCGTTGAATATACAACTGTCATTTGTGGAGCACCTCACATACGCCAGGTACAATAAGGACCATCTTGTCCATAGGACAGTTCAGAGTTTGGTATTTTAATCACTTTAATATCTTTGGAAACTGAAGCCAGACAGGTTAAGAAACTTGCCTAAAGTCACGTGGCTAGTCAGTAACAGTGCTGGATCTTCAGTTCGAGTCTATGAACTCTTATTTCACAACACAGCTTCTATTCCCATACGGAATGGATTTCAAATTTTTAAAAACGCAGAACATGGGTGAGACCAGCATTTTATTTTGAACCTGAGTAAGTGGTCTATACTAATGCCTGATCACAGCCAAGTGGTTCATCTGAATCTGGAGGTGTGTGATGTCTGGTTCACATCAGATAACCAATAAGTTAGTTTCGTTCCGTTCATCCTTTTCCCTTCCTTCTTTCATTTCTTTCTAATGATTCATTCACATGAAAAAAAAAAAAAAGCAACTATGAAAACAGAGTCACCACTGGCTGAAAAACACATTTGCTTTAGAAAAATAATCTTTTCCTCCTTCTTGCAGAACTCATACTTCAAAATGGCACAAAAGCAAAAGGCCACGTTTGCCCCTGCGTGGGAAATATTACCACACCTGATTGCCATCCATCTAATTGTAGAAAGACCAGGAGCTGAAAGCCAGGTAATTACTAGTTTGCCAAAGCACACCCCCATACTTTGTCACGAAGACAGACAACTCTACTCGAAGGCATCTGTGTGAACTTTATTCAGGTCCTGTTAGCTGATAAAACAGGAGCTGCAAAGGTCTTGGTTCGAGAGCAAACATTATTCCACCATTTCCCAGGAGGAAAAGGAAAGGGTCTGTCTCTCAGTAGGTTTATTCATATACCTGTGGAAAACCAGCCTATGAGAGAACTGACATCTTTGCTGCAAGATCAGATCTCAGCGCCACCAATCAAAGAGCAGTCCAAGCTCGAAATGCTGATGCAGCGAATTTCCGGATCTTGATCACACTAGGCTAGGGAGTCATTCTTCTCGGTGATAAAGTCGGTGAATGCCCTCTTGAGAAGATAACAAATTAAAAACCAGCTGACTCGACACCATTTGAGAGAGGAATTCACTGCTGACCCAAGTGCAACACAATTTCTACCACCAGTTAGTAACCACCAAAGAGGTGGCCAACTTCATTTCATAATTGTAAAACTATTCCTAACACAGGGTCTTAGCACACTGAAAGGATAACTGTCTGATTCACACCTTTCAGATCTACAAGAATTGATATCGACTTCAAGTATTTATATTCTGAGTCTTACTCAAAGATTCTAAAGCAAATGAGAAATTCTCAAAAGTGGTATATTATTTTAAAAGACCAGAAACACAAAAAGGACTTTGTAACTGAAAGGATTACTCCAGTTTGAAAATATATTTTTTGAATCTATGGAATTCCACTAAGATACCTAGTTTTTCTACAACTGATGTACCATTCTGGTGGAAACTGGAGCTGACATCCTTCTATATACATTAACCACAAAATGCTAGGAAAAATAACACCTAATTGTTGTGAGACTTATGCCCTAGACTTGGAAATATATGATCTTGGATGACAATATTTTATATTTACATAGATGAAAATATTTTATATATACATTTTCAGCTTCCAAATAATTTTTTCCAACTCTGGATCGATACAACAAAGTGTAAGGGGCACAGCCTATTATCCCCATTTAACAGATAAAACAAGTACGGTTAACATTTTGCTAACTCCCTGCCTTGCCTGAAGCACTTTCCATTACTTAGAGCCTATGAATATTATGAGGTTGAACTACCTGAAATTGCTAATATTTAGCCAGTTCTAACCTACCACAATGGCAATTTCATAAAAGCACTATTTCCAGCTTCACTATCAATCATAACTTGGCTGTTTCTCTTGCTTTTTCAATTTTTCAACGTGCTTGCTTTTTAACCAATATGTCTTGCCTCACTCTTACCAATCCCTTCAATTATTTTCTCATTTCATATTGAATAGATAAAAGGAGAAAGTGAAAATAAACACTAACAAAGTAAGCCTGAGCCTATGAGAAGGCAATGAAGTTGTACATAAAAAACTTACCAACAATTAGGAGACAGAAGACTTTGCTGTATTTTTAAACAGGGATGTAGCAAGAAGTCTGTTCACATTATTCAGAAAAAAATAACTATTCGTGTCAATTCTCATTTCAAACTTCAACAACAGTAATTAGCATTGAGAAATGATTAGAGTGTATTCTATTATATGCCTCTGGAGGAATTTTCATTCTAAATGTTTCTTATAATAACAACAGCAACATTAATAAAAAAATAGTATTTATGGAGTACTCTCTTCCAGACACTCTGCTAAACACTTTACATGAAGTACACCTCATTTAATTCTCACCATTCTGTCAGAGTTGATTTTCCTTCTGCACATGAAGAAACTGAGGCTTGGAGCAGTTAAGCAATTAGGTTATACAAATAACAAACATAAGCAGAGATCAGGTTCACACCCATGCCCTTAAAACACTGTCAAAGCCTGCTGTCTGGGAGGCTATCCTGAGACTCCTGGGCCCATCTAGCCAGAATTTTCCAGCCTCATGAAACTTCATAACATTTCTCTATCCTACCAAATCATTGTCTGTCAAGATGTTTGTGGTCTATCAATCTAAGATAACAGGAAGTTTTCATTTCACTCTGACCCATAAGCGTCCTGAGGACAGGCACTAGGTCCGACGTATCACACTACAATCTCAGCACAGAGAACAGTTCCCAGAACAAAGGCACTGAAGAAATGTTCATTAAAAAGGAAACAGGCAATAATCCTTCCCTGTGTTTTTAATCTGTTCCAAGAGCCCCACCTGCACCTGTCTTCCCTGTGACAAAATAGAAAGCTTTCAAGCAATCCCATTCTAGATATTACTTGACTTTATTTTTTTTAATTTTTTATTAAAGTATAATTAATTTAAAACGGCCTGTCGATTTCTGCTGTAGAACAAAGTGATCCAGTCATACATACATTTATTATATATATACACGCATTCATATATACAGTCACACACGCACACACACGCACACACACACACACATTCTTTTTCTATCATCCTCCATCATGTTCTATCACAAGTGACTGGATATAGCTCCCTGTGCTCTACAGTAGGACCTCGTTGCTTATCCATTCTAAATGGAATAGTTCGCATCTACTTACCCTAAACTCCCTGTCCACTCCACTCGCTCCCCTTCCTCCTTAGCACGTCATCGGTTCTCTATGTCTGAGACATCGCTTGACTTCAGAGCCCTTCCACCACCGCCACTTCCACCTCTGACCTTGCTGTAGGCGCTAAAATTGACTCATCTCACTGACAAAAATGTGATAAAAGAACCCCAAGTACAGAGGTGGAGAAGCCACTCCTTCCCCTGAACAAATGCTGCTTTCTGATGCCCAGGGCTGCTTTTCTTCTCTCGCTAAGGTTCAGTAAGTACTGAAAGCTCAGGCCCAGTGAATATGGATGGGCCAGGACTGTAACATGACCACCCCACCCCTTTCATTACTGTGGAATCAGTTAACAATCCTTCTAGTTCTTACCAAAAAAGAAAGATAAAAAATAAAGTAATTGGTCCCCTCGGTTATTGAGGTGCTGAGGAAGTCTTAAAAACACTATTATCTCCTGTAGTGATTTCTAGCCTTTCCGTACTCCAACCAGCACGTTGGGACTTCTAAATTACATACCATAATTGACATAAAATATCTGTCCCATCAGTGAATATCTTTATTAGCATCAAAATCACTCACAACTAGTGTTCCTCAATGTTATTAAACATAACTTGTTCTAGGTGTTGCTTTACTAATTAGTCAGGATGAGCCCGAGGAAGAAAATCTGGGTCATGTTAAATTAATTGGAATGAGCATGAAAATTAGCAGAGCAAACTGCATCAATTTTCTATAGAGAGTCTTTCTTCATGTTGAGAATAAAAATGGATATTATGAGGCATTAACCACACTGCCTTCTGTGACTGCCAAGAGGTGTGTTACAGTAGCCCAAAATATCACGCTTGCAGATTTTCAGAAGTTAATGAGACATTTCCAGGAATGGTAAATACATGGTGTTAAAATGGGTGTGCCTCTGATGGGAAAATGCCAAGTCATTTCATGTTTATTCAGGCATAACAAGCTCTTCAAAATGAGCATAATTTAAGAGGTGAATAGTGCAAAGAGGGCTAACATTCAACTAATTCTCCTTCAGAAAGAAAAGATTAAATTGGAACCCCCCCTCCAAAAAAAAAAAAATGAATTAAGAGGTTTAAAAATCAACAAGTCAGCCACCAGGACGGCAGCCTCTCTCTGCTCAGGACCAATGGGGCCACCCCCACCACGAAGTTTTCCAGAAATGTCCCGAAGGCAAGGAACAAAGCGAGCAGAACTGATTACAGCCCCGATCACCGCCTCACTGCCGTTCTCAACTCTGTTTGGCTTCCTAATGAGCTCACTAAAAACCTAATTCATCTCTCATAACCCTCCTTAGCCCTCCTTGAAATCCACCATTATGGAAATTAGAGATGAAACATTTCCAGGCTGGGTCCAACCCCGCGCATCTTCAACAGGAGGGGCCGTGACTCCATCCCCCCCAGCCCACCCCCCGGCCCTCCACCCTCCACCCGGGCACGATGCAGCGGGGCCCCTCGGAACCCTCCAGAAGAAAGAGGCCGGTCAAGGTTAAGACTCTTTGGGTGACAGTGATCTCTGCCTTCCCTCCCCTGAACTGGGGACTGCCGTGGGTTCCACAGGACATAAAATACAAATTGTAATGCAGGAGACGAGAAATGAGTTGTACTAATGACAAATAGCTGGAAACAGGCTAATGTGAATTCCCAGCCTGTTCATGAGGAAACTCCCCGGGTTCCTCATTACATGGAGTCAAATCCTCATGGCACCTAGCCTGTAACTGGAAGATTACTGAATTGATGGATCCTTAGTTTAAAATGCAGCTGTTTTATTCTGCTTTAGTAATTAATTCTTTTTCCAATACTCTATTGATTAAGCGTAGACCCTGATAAAGTTCAAACTGAGGAGAATCTCTCGTGGCGTCCTTAGTTGCTCAGGAGAGTCAATGAAAACTTCCTACAATTCCACCTGCCTCCTCAGAGTGCTGATCCAATGAACAGAGCAGTTTTTTTCTCATAAATTAGTCAGGCCATGTGGACCTGTATTAGCTGATCGTTGCTTTTGTCTCTCTACTTGCTGACTTGCTTTTCAGTTTTGCTGGCCTTTGTGCTGTCACACACAAAGTCGGAGTGCAGCTGCCATTCCGAACCCACACCAAGGTAAAGAATAATTCGTACAAACTGCATTCCGCCCCCTCCCCATTTTCTACAGCTGCAACTCCCTCAGCAGTACAGGGCTCAGCGAGGCCTCCTGGGACCCAACTAGCTGAGAAATCAGTGCTCAAGCGTGCGGACATATTGTGGAACTGAAAAAAAAAAATAAAATAAAATAACTGATTTTCTTCAAGGCTTTGCCAGAGTTTTTTTGGCCTCCTCCCCTCTCCCCCGGTCGAATTTGTGCTACCCTATTTTCAGAAACGCTAAGCTCCCTATTTCATTTTCACAGAGGATATCAAGGCACAACAAGAGTAGTCAAGAGGCCGAGGGCTGTAACCTGCGCTGCTCAGGTGGCATCGGTGAGTTCGGGAACGCCTATTAACCAAACGGGCGTGGAGTGTAACCATATATAAATGGCCATTATAAACACAATGGTATTTAGTAATAGGAGGAATCACCAACGTGGTCCTCCTTTTCACAGGGTCACATGTACCGGGGATCGATGTTGGTGAGGAGAACAAGCACGATAACAGAAAGTTTCTCAGATTACAGCCCCGCACAATGGATTTTTGTTTCTACAAAGATCACTGCTACTGGGAATGCTTTTAGAGCAATGGACTTATTCTCCGCCTCACCCTCCCCCCCAACTATCTAAGGCCTCCCAGCTAACGTGCACAGGCCTCATTCCCTGCATGAACACAGTTCAGAGGCGCGTTCTAGCCCCTAAACCGGTGGGAAGCACGTAAGATTTTTTTTCCAACACCTGTTCATAGGAGAAATCATACTGGTTTTTTGTTTTGTTTTGTTTTTTAACTCTATTTGGGACGGTAGGGATAACAGGAAAGGTCTGGAATAATTTTATGACAATCCTTCAAGTTTTTATCACCTAATGCCAAATTCAAAGCTAAAACCAAGCTGGGATCCTGTGAGCAGAGTGGCTGCGACTGTTTTCCATGGTCTCTGCCGGCCTGCCTGCCTTTCGGGGCTGAGAGAACATTCCCCACCTTCACAGCATTCCTTCCTAGGTCAAAAGGTCATCTCTCACAGACGTCTCCAGCAGACACTCAGTTGTCAAAAGGTTGCATCATGTGATCTGGGCAGTCACTGCTAACAAAGCTCTTTCCTCATTGGGAAATGAACTTTGCGTGTCTAAATAATTTCCGAGTTAAAAATGTGTTGTCCTCCCTCCTTCCTATTCTTTTTAGTTTCAAAACAAGGAGGACAGTAACGGGGCACCAGACTAATCAGGAAAGTTTCCATGGATCACTCAGATCAAGATTCCACCACTCTTACTGGGCCATAGTATGAGGATAGCTAACTACCAGAGATGATGCTGATTTCCTGCATTAAAAAAAAAAAAAAAAGAGGTGTCCCTTTTCCAGGGGATTTCTTTTACAAGGAAAACCCCATTTTCTAAAGCAAACACGTGTTTGGAAAAAATAAGAAATTGCAAATAGAGAAATTAATCTAAAAAGAAAGATCAGAATTCTTTGCCAAATCATTTTTCCAAGATTGTTTTTTGTTTATATATATTCTATTGCATTTAAATGCCCAACAATAGGGAGTTCCCATGGTGGCGCAGCGGAAATAAACCCAGCTAGTATCCATGAGGAGGCATGTTCGATCCCTGGCCTTGCTCAGTGGGTCTGGGATCCAGCACTGCAATGAGCTGTGGTGTGGGTTGCAGACATGGTTTGGACCCCACGTTGCTGTGGCTGTGGCATAGGCCGGCAGCTGTGGCTCCGATTTGACCCTTAGCCTGGGAACTTTCATATTCTGAGGGTGCGGCCCTAAACAGAAAAAAAAAAAGAAAAAAGAAAAAATGCCCAACTATGTTCACAGTGTATAGCAAGGTGCCCCCCCCCCGAGAAAAAATTGAAGGGGTAAGAAGTATGCTCATTTGCTCAATGTTTAGAACTTATGCGAGCTTAAGGTTTGCCATCAGTGATGTTATAATAAAAAGGTTCCACCCAGTTACCAGGGAAGCAGGCTTTGCCTTTTTTTTTAAGTTCTTTGCTGCCTAGATGAATAATATAATGTTTTTCTCATTGTCGCGGATTGTTACTTAAGAGCAGCTTGAAGCTCTCACATGCAATCCAAAATGAGTCATTTATTTCTAGAAGGGAGTCAAACAAGTCTATCAACATTGCTTCTATTTATAAATTATATATTTAAGAGTAAAATATAATAGTCATGGCTGAAACATTACATATGGGAGATAAAGAATTAGAGATACTTTAAAATGATTTGGCTGAGTCCTAAGCAATAGAATCGAAGGGCACTGATTAATTTTTTTTAAGAACTAAGTAATCTGTGCATTTGCTTATTCAAAACAGCTTAATTAAATATCTTCAGACATGGGACCCAAGTTCTGACATGTCTTTAGGATACTACGGGTTGCAGATGTACAATATTTTCCAAAATGTACTATCCTAATTTTCATTTTTAATTGTCAAACTTTCCAAAGTCCATGTTTCAAAACTCATCTTTGGGTCTTTCACTTGTCTCTTTTAGCTGCCTTGGGATTAATGGGAACTGGCAAGGATGCATATTATTAACAATGTGTGTAGTTTCACTTGGTATAATCTATTGACTTTAAAGACCCTGGTTTTTATAAGCTTTCCTTTGGGTGGGTATTTTAGCATTCTAAAAACAGTGTTATGGGCTGTTAAATTAAGCACATGTACTACATTGACATTTTAGTTCCAGGAAGTTATTGTGTGCCAAATTTGCCAGTTTAGTATCTGTAACCCTGGAACATGTGCTCTCTGCCTTTTTCATGGAGTGTTTGGAAGGTAACTGAAAATAAGCAATGATGACACGGGCTGAAATAGAAAAAATACACATTACATGGGAGGAGAAATGGGTATCTGAACTTTTTATAGAAGTTTAGGTGGGATGCACTGAAACAAGGTGAATAAAATTTCTTATAAACTGTCACCATTTCTGATACTGTGAATCTGGTACTTAGCATCTAGCATCAGCTATAGAATGCAAAGATTCTGCACAATTTTAGCAACTGTGCAGAATGGCACTAAAAGTAAGAATATTAGGGCCAGACTCATGGTTTTTTTTTTCTGCCCAAGCAATCTGGGGGAAAAAATAGGTGCCTAATAATGAAATGGCACGAATTTATCCCCTATTTTGAGGGTATCACATAGTTTGCTTCCCTAAGCCATCAGGAAAGAAAATTAATCAGAAAGTTAAGAACTCCCTACATGGTATGCATGATGCAGTCAATAATTGTAAATAGGGTAAGCCTCCTGCCCAGGTGTGTATCTGATCTTTATTGGTGGCGTAACTCCCTACGTCTGCACTTTTCATTCCTGTCACTCCCTTACCTGAACACAGGATTCCAGCTCCACGTCCTCCATTCCTGAAGTCAAAACAGACCTTCCCACTGGGTGCACACAGATACTCTCCCAAGTGTAGTAATGGGGCAAGGAGTCACGTGGTGGGAAGGTGGGGGCTGAATGGATGGGAGTGCCTCCTTAGAAGAAGTTAGGCTAGATATCGCAATATATCCAGACGCCTTAAGAGAAGATCACACAAGGCCACAGTGGAAGTGTTCAAGGGCTGAGAGAGCTAATTTACATCTCACCCAGGAAGCAGACAAGTCTCTGTAATCCGTGAAATTCTACATCAAAGGATGACTGCACCTGCATCTGTAAAATATCTTTAACATACAAGTCTTCAGGTAAAACCACCAAACTGCTACCTAGTTCTTGGTTGCAAAGGTATCCACACTCAATATGTTGACTACTTCGGAGGCTGATGGTTACCAGGGCCACCTTGTCAAGTCACTCATTAGGGACTAGAACTGGCATCCAATCTTTTAATAATTTCAATTAACATTTTTTAAAAAAACCTTGAAGTGAATTATTTAACCTTAAATTATTTATTTGAAATAAATTATACAAGCAGGCTGAAATTCCAGGCCTTTTATAAGACGGCTGGAGAAACTAAGATTTGTCATCACCAAACCAGTTTTCCTGAACCCCTTTTCACAAGCAAAGCGTTTCCTCTTTTGAAAATTGGATCTCCACTATATATAACATAGCAGCCACAAAACACCTTCAAGAAGTTTTTTTAAAAAACTTTAAAACTGCTTCAATGAAGCAGACAGAGTATAAAGAAATCAGTACAATTTTGTAAATTCGATATTAGGCACTTTACTTCTCCGAGGGAATGGCTAAGGTTAGAGGGGAAATGATAGTGGACTATTAGAACTTCAGCTCCTGACACTCTAGTGCCGGTGCTCTGCCCAGAAGCCTCCTGAAATGTTTTCACTCTGCCTCAACAGCAACAAGTTATAACAAAAGGCACAAGAATTTCCACAGCCTCAGATGTCCAGGGTAGGCCAGTGTGACCTGTGACTCAGAGGTCTCTGATTCAACACACTCTACACGTGGCGCTGACCTGACAACTTAGGCTTTCCCTATTACTGACACTCTCGGGATCATTGAGACGCCCACCCCATATAAGAATTGTAGGCGTATCATTACGGTGTTACATATTCTAACTTGTCTTCTTAGAAGGAAAACAGGATTGCTAACGTAGGATTGCTAAAGTGGAAAATTATTTAAGAATATCTGCCCTTCAGAGCCCAAAAAAGGAATAATAAGAAGCAGAAATCAATAAATAGCTTTACTTGCAAAGATATAAGGCCATGAAAGGAAAGGCAGACTAAAAGATGTGGTCAAGAGGCATAAGGGAAGAAGACCTTGCAGGTGGAAGGCTGGGGGCATGTGACATTAGTGTCTTCTTACTTTGCCTATTATCTTGTCTTCTGACAGTGGAGACTGAATAGGCCAATATTTAAAAAAAAAATAAATACCCATGTTTATCCTCTGCATCTGCCTGGGAGAAATTCAAATTAGATCCCTCACAAATTCTAATTTTATCCTAGTAAGGACAACCATATAGCATGAAATCTGCATTTAAGGACCCTTGAAGAATTCATTCAAATCGATCCTTCTCTATTTAGTTGTATTGTGTGCCATACTGATTTTCTAACAATCATTAATAAACTAGTTTTGTTTTGTTTTTTGGCTTTTTATTGTGCGTGTGTGTTTTAGGGCCATACCTGCGGCATATGGGGGTTCCCAGGCTAGGGGTCTAATCGGAGCTGTAGCTGCCGGCCTACATCACAGCCATAAGAACACAGGGATCCGAGCCACGTCTGCAACCTACACCACAGCTCACGGCAATGCTGGATCGTTAACCCACTGAGCGATGCTAGGGATTGAACCAGCAACCTCATGGTTCCTAGTCAGATTCGTTTCCGCTGCACCATGATGGGAACTCCTAGGTTTCTAATTTAATCATTCTAACCATATGTTTATTGGAAATATATGAGTAATTTGGGAAGCAGTGATTTTTGTACCTTTGTCATCAACCCATTCATCAAGATAAGGGCTTAGAAACCTTTGTTTGGTCACCTGACTCTTGAAACAATATCAGAAAAATGTTGGAGGAAGGGCTCCATGTCTTCAGGGCATGTGGTAAGATGCCAATTCTATGTACAATCAATAATTTCTCAAGATCACATGTGTCATTAGATGCCTGCCCCCAAATCAGAATTTGTAGGGTAGATTTCTAGAAATGAGTTTGATCTCCAGTGCTATTCATGCCCTATGATGCATCAAACAGCTTTAGAGAAATATCTGGATAAATGACAGAAAATAGCAAAATCTACCTGAAGAAATTTCAGAATAGGGGAAAACACCTTCAACCCCAATTTCTGGGCTGAGGACAGGTATCTGATACCTTTTCTTATAGACAGGGTGTGGTCAGTTGGTTAAATGCCTGGACTTGGGGGTGAGACCGGTCTAAGTTGGAATCTTAGCCTGACCATATTCTAGATATTCAAAGAAAGGAAAGTGACTTCGCTTCTCAAAGCCTCAGTTCTTCCAACTGAAAGATCTACACAAAGTTATGAAGATGAAGTTATACTCAATATACATAGCACAATACCTGACAGAAAGTTGTCAAATATTAGCCGTGATAATGATAATTTTGGTATTGCTGCCAAATTTGGGCATATATATGATAGGTTCTTTTCCTTGATCTAGCTCTGTTTTTGTTTTTTTGTTTTTTTTGGTCCAAAAATGGTAATAATTAAATAGAAGAACTGGGACTTGGGCTACAATAAACAAAGCTGGCAACTGGAGATAATGATCAGATCCCAGACAACAGAATCTTAAAGAAGACATTAGCTCATGTAGCACATTAGTTTTTCTCTTCCTTATTAACATGTAATGCATGATAAGGAAGCCATGAAAAATGAAGTATTATAAAGAGAAGAAATGTCTTCAGCCAATGGGTGTCAAATTACAAGATCTGAGTTAAAACTCTTGCTTGATTCAAACAGTTCTCAGACTAGAACTGGTTACAGTAGGAAACAGAACCACTTGCTTAATGTCTGATATATGAAAAACTTGATCAAAGGGACTTCATGGTGAGTTAGGCAGTGATTTCTGAGGAGACCATTTAGTTTACAAAATCAAAGAGTAAACAGATATTAAGATCTGGTGATGACTTGTTATGGTTTCTCAACCAAAATAAAATATTATCTTTTCTAAACTTGAGGAATCAAAAGAGAAAAAATACCTCATGTGTATCTCCATGCAATATATCATCAAATAAATAGAAAACTAGGCAATTACAGTGATTTTGCACACATCCACTTATTCTCAGGGCTGGAAAGAAACTGTCAACACAGAGGTGCTATTTTAGTGTATAATGCTGGTAAGGAATCTCTGTGTAATTACTTGAAAATATAACATACAGTGATAGTACTGCAGATAGCCACAACCGTCAACAAACAGAATCTATTATAATTTACAAAAATTTAGAAGAAAAGAGATACTATGAACCATTTTAGGGAGCCGTGCAGTAAACGACACAGTAAAACACAGTTACACAAGCAAAATTAATTGTGAAATTAAAACAAATTTAGGTTAACTTCATATTGGTATGGGAAATAAAATCTTGATTTTTATTTTCATTAGTCAAAGTAACTGTATAATGAGTCAACTCTCAACTTAATTTTAACTGTGTAAACACCATCAACAGTGCCCCAGAACCTGAGAAAAGGAGAGTATAGTTAATTACTTACACATGGGAAATTTTTATTGGATTGGAGTATCAAAGGCCATTGTCTTTAAGAAATCCTGAAACTCTATAGGTTTTAAGAAAGTCAGGATTAACTTCTCTTTAAGCCACAAACCCAATCCAGTGAGTAAAAATCAACAAACAAGTACAACATTTCTAAAGAGGGAATACATTATCTATTGTCTGCTATCATTTCTTAGGCAACTAATTCCCGCTGAAATGTTGAACACAAAGATAACTAGATATTTACAAATGTACTTTTTAGATCTTTACAAAAGCACTGACAGGATACTACATGGTTTTGAAATGATGCCTTTAACATTCTCATTCTTAATATCACTCATGACCTAGCAGTGCCCAGAAATTTTCAAGATCGGATCAACTAGGGATTAGAACTACTCTTGTGGTTCCCAATTCAAAATCTATCCTTTCAAAAATATGTAATGTAAATTCTGGAAGCCCCAAAGCAGGCTGCAGTTTCAGTCCTTTATCTAGTACACTGCAGGGAACCAAACACGGAGTCATAGCACCTGGGCAAGTGGCCTCAAGCTTTGGACACTATTACAGGCACTGAAATACACCTCTGAAGATTCATCAGGAATAGCCCTCAAAGTCCAGAATTAAAGAGAGTGCCAAGAAATCCTTTAGAGGAAGAATATTGCCAAAGAGAAGAGGAAGACCTGACTGGTTCTTTTTTATTCTGTAGTAGGGCAGAAAATAACTTCCTCAGAATACTGAGGGTACCTTTAAGTAATTCAGGAGCTCTGAAGAATTTCAAGAATACATGTGACTGACACTATGGTTTGAATATTGCAGAAGTACCTTTCAATTAAAGAGTGTGGTTTTACTTTACTGCTTCGCTATTTTCAAGCCAGATAAAAATAAGTCGCTAAACCCATGTACCACTAAAAAGAAAGTATCGTGACAATTTTTTCAGCCCACCTAGTGAGTGCCTCTAGTAGGTTGCAGAGGTAATTAAGTGGTGTGGGTGAGCAAATTTAAAAAGAAAATCAAAATGAACATCTTCAAGAGAGTCTTTTTATGCACACAAAAGTATCTTTAGAAAAACCCACAATATGAAATATTCACTGACTTTCCAGGTTTTTGATCCAGTTTGTTATGTTACTAATGGAACTGGTAGATTTTCTTTGGCTGGCAGAATTCTTATTATCCTCAAAGCCAATGGATATTTGATGTGAAGAGCAAATACCAAAATGTAAATTAGCATTATTTACTTATATATGCAGTTGGCAATTATGAAATAAGGGTTTTAACGAGTCTTAAAAGAAAAGCAGTCTCATTATTTTATGGCTCAGGACCTCTAATATTCTTTGCCATTTCTAAATATGAGGAGAAGAGAACCGAGCCTTTAGAATGTGCCAATTTGAGTTCTAACCTCTCTCCTTCCTATTCCTTCCTAAGGATCTGACCAACATACATGGGCAAAAAGAAAAAATTACTTTTTGGAAGCATAAATCAGATTTAAAATCTTTTACAAGTGGCATATGGAGCTCAGTCTCCAGTTTAAGTTGAAATAAAAATAAAAGGTTGTGATAAAGAAATAATAGGAGGGAGTTCCTGCTGTGGTCAGTGGGTTAAGAATCCGACTGCAAAAGCTTGGGTCACTGCAGAGGCATAGGTTCCTTATGTCACAGGTACAGCCATAAAAAATTTAAAAAATAAAGAAACAATAGAAGAGTGGCAGCCTTCTGATTAGAGAGTTGACATGGGAGTTTTAATGACTTTCTCAGAACAGTCAATTGCCTTACTTAAATTTTACACCGTTTTGGAACTTGTGCCTTTGAATGCAAAACTCACAGTGGGGGTAAAGAACAGAAAAAGAATGAAAAGGCCTTGTTTTAATTTTTCTGCTTTCTTTGTTTATGGTGATAGGCAAATAACTGACCCTCTTCAACGCCAAGCTGCTTCATTTTAAAAATGGGGATAAATCTGAGAGCTTCTGGGGGAATCAAGTGAAAATTTATGTAAGAATATATTAAGAAACAGAAATGTTAAGCTAAATGTAAGGTTTCACTTTGTGGATGTATTTTGGAATTTGGGAATTCCTGTGTGGGTCAGCGGGATAAGTGTCCAGCTTTGTCACTGTCATGGCTTGGGTCACTTCTGTGGCACGGGTTCCACCCCTGGTCTGGGAAATTCCCCATGCCACAGGCACAGCCAAAACAAAAGAAAAAACTAATAGATACAGCATGTTAGAGTTGGAAAAGACCTAGAGTGCCCTATAACCACATCACACAGAGACGTAAGGCAAGTTCATGAGAGCTTAAAGAGATGACAGTAATATTAATAACAACGAGTATTAATGGGTGGCTAGTACATGCCAGGCATACATTATCGCCTCTTGCATTCCACCAAACTCCCTTACAAGCTATGAACTTGGGTTACAGGTAGCTAAGATTGGAAACTTGCCCAGGTTCTCCCACTCTGGAATCTGAGCCTTAACCTTGGGGCCTCAGAGAGCCGCCCGATGCCACGCCTTCCAAGGGCTAACTTGAAGAGCCAAATTCAGACTCTGGGCAGCTAAGTTCACGCCATTCTGGCCTTCAGATAGATAAGACAAATTAGAAAATGAAAAAGAAAAATAGAAAAAGAAAAAAAGGGAGAGCGGGACAGCATTTGATGTAGCACCAACTCATAGGACACAGAAATTGAGAATTTTGCTCACATTCTTCTCCCAGACTTTTACCCCTTTCCTGAGCCTCCTTTGCCTACAAGCACCATCTCTGTGTGTCTCCGTAAGAGGACAAGGAGCAGGGGAAAAGAGAGAGGCTATTATTCCTGAGCCATTATTCTCATATTTTCTGAAGTCATATAATACTTTATCTTGAAATAGAAAACCAGAGAAAGGGATGTGGGCTTAAGGTTCAAATTATGGACTCAAAACTAATAAAGAGTCAGTGATCATAAGCATATTATTATGGACCATGTTGTATCATATATGCCCGACCCACTACTTAAAAGCTTCAAATACATATCTCATTTAATTCCCACAATATCTCTACATAAATGTGGTAACCTTCGTTTTATACCTAAGGAAATTTAGGCTTGGAGAAGTTAAGTAAGTCACCTAAAGTCACACTAATCTAACTCCCTACTCTTAAAGCTACAAAGCTGAAAGCTTTTGAATTTCTCCATAGAGCACAGAAATACTTCCCTTCAATTGGTACGAGCTGGTAGAATTTCTAGCCACGACCTTGTCCTTGCTTTCTTGTACTTCTAACTGCTCAGCTCCACTTCATCAATCCATCACAGATTAGGTGACTGGCCCCTTGACAAATTCAACAATTTTAGATGTGCTAACACTCCTAATAAGGAATGAATCCCTAAGTCCATGCTAACACCGTCTATTCAGCTGCTACAAGTTATTAGCTATTAACCAATTGTCAGATGGAAACGATATGTTCAACTAATGTCAACTGATCACAAACTATGTGCAAAGCACTTGGCTGGGTATGAGGGCGATGCAGAAAGTTGGTCTGTGGAGCTGGAAGTAGGTAAGCAACCCTCCCTAGTCAAGATTGATTTCTCAACTTTTGTTTTCCTTACCTCCTGCTGTCCAGGGCACCATAAAAACTCAGCAAATGTTATCAGATAACATGCCTAAAGAGAGGCCAGTATGTTTAAGTGCTTGAAAAAAAAAAAAAAAGTACATCTGTGTAGATGAAAAACTTAAAATGTCACAGCTCCAACAATGACTGTCTCTAGAGTGATGCTGTATGAGGCAAGATGATGTCCATGAACTCAGGGTATTCACTGTCCTCCCACAAAACAGCAAGTTTTGAGGTCACTGACAACATTCAAAAGGAAGTTTCCATGTTATTTCTGCCTTAAATGCCCAACTTAAGAAGCAACATAGCAAAGAGCACAGTTGTTTTTTTTTCCCTCTAATTTTTAAAAAATCGGACACTGCTTTTTGGTGTAATTTTATTTCAGCCAGGATCTAATGTTTGTTTTCTTTTTTGCCAGCTGAAAGCAACTCATGTCTTACACTGGCAGCAAATGTGCAACTAGAATTCCATTTAGAGTAAGAACGTGGAGAGAAGTCTCATCTATTAAGTGTCTGATAACTACGCTGAAATGTGTAGAAGCATCAAAATCTGAATAGTAAACCGTTGCTTTACTGTCAGGTTTCAAAGTTGACTCTGATGTTAAAGATCGTGGGTTCTCCAAATATGTCCATATTCCTATGTACAAAATAAGGAGGACATCCTTTAGAAATGTTGCAATTTTCTGAACTAATTGTGATAAGGAGTTCAAAATCTTATAGAAAAACTTCTTGACAAACAAAACAAAAGCAGGCTTCTTCTTACCATACTGCAAAGATTGCCTTAGGTGGACCACGAGCCTCTTCCTGCTCATAGCTGGAGAAAGTGTACACAGCCTAATTCTCCCTCCTACAGTTGTTTATGTGGGCAATCCTGCCATAACACTCAGGAGTAGAGTGTATGAATGAGAAGTCTTCTCTCTCATTTAGTGACCAAGAGGGATAGCAATTCAGGACCTCGTAAGTACCCCTGAACATGACGACTCCCAGCACCCTCCAACAATAAGGAAGAGTCAGGGAAAATTTTCTTGCCAACTGGGGCAGCACGTGCCTGGTGGCAAGCAGTTCCAACATCCTGCTAAAATGGAGATCCTGGAACAGCTACATGCAGGCAGGTTGGGGGTTTGCAGGCCTGTTTCCCAGAAATTTCCCTGGGTAGTTGAACATCCAAGTTCATGGCTCACACCTGAGGCAAACAGGGCTTCCCCCCAAATGAGGGAAGACGGTTTTCCCTCCTCCAGCCCTATTCGTGCCTCATGGGTTTACTATCCAGCCTCCAACTCAATGGTCACTTTAAAAAATGAAAAAGAATTTGCTTTTGAGGAAGGAAAGTACATCGTGTGCTATGTGACAAACTAAGTGTTAATAAGATTCATAACAGGATGCTGCCAGGATCCTCATTTATAAAGTTTTGAGAGTGGAACCAAATGGGCCTGCATTGAATCAAACACTCAAGGGATATTTAGGAAACACTGTTTGATTAATACAACCCAGGATAACTACAAAGGTAGCTAGGTTGACAGAACATTCTGTGCAAGCAAGTCTAGCCTACAAGACTTCAGACCATAGAGGAAATTGCTTTTTACACTACTGGAAATTGATCCTGAGCCCATGCTGACCTACCTTTTAAATACAAGATGCAAGAAGACTCCCTAGGATATTAAACCCTATCTGAGAGTACTTCAATGAAAGAAGCAGTCAAGGACAGTGTTTTCCAGAGTGCGTTCTGAGAAAGATTAGTCCCCAGAGATAACTCAAAAAAAGGTTTCAATGGTTAAGTGAGTCTAGGAAGCTTGTGTTTCTATTCCTTGCAGGCTTAAAATGCACATTAGCAAATAAGAGGATCTGAACCTTCCTATACTAGAGAAAATACTGCCCTACTCCTACTTTCAATCTATTTAACCACAAAGTCATTTTTTAAAAAGTAATATCTATTTAAATATCCTTGGAGCCATAGTTTTCGAAATATTAAAGAAGATGTTTTGACTCCATCCTGTTGAGTCATTTCTAGTTGTAAATAATTATAACAACACTATAAAAATTTACAGAAGCGTGTCCTTGTATACATTCCGAGAATGAAGTTCCATACTCAGGACCTTTGTGAATCACAGTAATTTAAGTGCTTAAATTACTTCAGAGAGAACGTCAAAGCTTTTTTACTTTTAACTATTTGAAACTTGATTGTTCATTAAAAGCATATCCATTCTTTCAAATATCAGCAGTATTTCAGACAAGCAAGCACATGGGTCTGCTATTTTGACCATGGAAGACATCGTGGAGAATTCATGATTGGCATTCAGAAGGAAGGCGATTATGTCACTAACCCTATTCAAAAATCTTCAATAGGTCCCTATTACCTGCCAAATCAAGCACAAACTCCCCAGCCTTCCATTCAATGTCCTTCACAATATGGACCCAATCCTCATTTCAAAAAAAAAAAAAATTATTATTACTGAAGGCCTCCTAAGTTATCATAGCACAATGCAGAGGGAGGGCTGGGGGGGCAAAGAGGAAAGATGCTTAAGACATGGAAAGTGTCCTCAAGAATCTTACAGCCAAATAGGATAATAAATAAATCATGTAACCAATTAGTACAACAGAGGGAGAAACTGCCAGAAGAGAGAATCAGAAAAATATGCAACAGGACTTCAGAAGAAGGGAGTAGCTTTCTACTAGAAGAGCCTGGGGCTAGAGGCAGGGATTAGGGTTGGACTCAGAGCAGGTAGGAGATCCCCCAGCTGCATATTCCAATAACTTCACTTTTCTAGGGATGAGTGCAGGCCTGCACTTTCAGGTTCCTTATCATGACATCATTTGCATAGGGTCAGTTTTCAACTATTTTAAAAGTAACTTTTAAATTAAAAAAATTCATAATGTCTTATTTATTATGAGCCAAGCATAAAATTATTGTTGTTTTATTTATTAAATTTTTTTTTTTTGTCTTTTTACAGCCACACCTATGGCATTTGGAAGTTCCTAGGCTAGGGGTTGAATCAGAGCTGTGGCTGCCGCTCCCGGCCTATGCCACAGCCATAGCAACACTGGATCCTCAACCCACAGAGCAAGGCCGGGGATCAAACGTGCATCCTCACAGACATTATGTTGGGCTCTTAACCTTCTGAGCCACAAGGGGAAATCTGAATTATTGTGATTTTGGATAAATCACATGATTTAATCCCTACTTCCCCAAATCTATCAGATGAGATATTTATTACTCCCATTTTACAGATATAAAAGGGAAGATTGCCCAGGACAAGTGACAGATCTGAGGATTTAAATGCAGGCAGGCCAATGCCAAAGGCTACCTCTCTAACCACTATGCTACCATAAGTGCCTTATGACCAGGAAAAAAAAATCATTATTTGCCCAACAGGCATCATGCATTTTGACTTCAACAGCTTAGCATGTGCAAATGGAATACTATTCCTTCTCTTCTCCACTAATCCATAGGTGTCTATACTTCAAAACTCAGGACAGGGAAAAAGAAAACTAACTAGACTATGGTTATCTCCACCAAGGAAGAGGTCTGCATTTTATTTTGGACTCTGCTCTCTTCCCTTCTTCCTGCATGCAGTCTGTCAGTTCTCTCCCTCCCCTCGCATCTCTATAGCCGGTGTCTTAATTCAGTCCTCACCTGCCTTCTAGACTATTAACCCTTATTTTCTAGTTAGTCTTGTTTCCTTCAAAATCTTCTCCACATTCTAAAAGAGATTTTTAAAAAAAAAATTAATATCATAAACTCCTTTCGCTTACATTTCTTCAATGGTAATCTCACATCTCAGTGCCAGGGGTTTCCCTGGGACATAGATTAAAAATTCAGATTCCCAGGATCTCCCGTGGAGACCCTGATTCTGCCTGTCAGTGGTCTGCCTGGGACTCTGCATGTCCAAGCCCCTTAGGAGCTACTTATCTCCAGGAAAGTTTGGTAAACAGTGCTCTGTGGGATTAGGTATAAGCTTCTTAGCGTGGTAAACAAGGATCTTCATGCAATGCCCCCACTTGCCTCTCCAGCCACTCTCTTCACTCTGCATCCTCTCTCCCAAATACCAGTATCAGTCAGGTTGTTGCACTGAGCACACCATGTTGCTTCACACTTCCAGGCCTCTGCATTGGCTTTTCCATCTGCTCCCCATACAGTCCCTACCTTGCTGATCTGCGAACACCTTCTGAAGGCCATCAAAATCTTTTAACGCCTCCCCAGTTTGGGGGGAGACTTCCACAGATATTTCAGAGAGAATTAATCACTCCTTCTGAAATACCTTCCCATTCATATGTTAGGTGCAATATTAGAAGTATGCGCATTTCTCTGTTTACATTTCTGGGTTATTTACTAAAGAATACAAGGAGGGGAGGTACCCTATCTTAGGAGTCTTGTATCTCTAGCATCTAGGGTAGAGCTTCCCACCAATGATATTCCACATAAACGTGACATGGCAATAAATGTGGAATGAAGGGAATATTGGGGGGGGGGTTCTACCTTAGTTACCAAGCTTGATGTTTTAAAAATTAATGTTTACTTAGGAGTTCCCTGGTGGCGCATCAGGTTTAGGATCCAGCCTTGTCACTGCAGCACCTCAGGTTGCTGTTGTGGCACGGGTTCCAACCCTGGCCTGGGAACTTCTGCATGTCTCTGGCGTGACCAAAAAGAAAAAAAAATGTTTATTTAATCCTAGTAGTCACCCTCTGAGACAGCTATTATTCCCATTTTAGAACTGAAGAAACTAATATTCAGAAAGATTGCTGCTTAGAAGCAGCAGCACAAGGAGGAGCATTTAAAGCTTCTGCTTTCCAAAGCTCCATCCTCACTTACCCCCTACTTGCTCTGTGACATCAAGCCTTCTTCAACCCTTGCCCTGAACTGAGTATCTGCCTTACAAGAGTTCCTTGAATGCTTGCCACGCTGCCCCCCACCTCACAAGAGATGATAAATTACTGAAGACAGGGACCCTTGCAATTTTTGTATTTTTATTCCCAGAGTGCCTTGTTCAATGAGTATCTTTGCGTATTGAATTTAAGCAACATACACTTGGAAAGGGTCTTGAGAGACTGAGAACTTCCTACCTCCAGACAGGTGTGGGTACCTACGTATGAACCCTGCTGTGTGATAATGTGTCATAAAAGGACACCCACAAGGTAGGTTCCACAGGCATCCAAAAATTCATGATTTATCAACTTTTCTTCATCATTCACATTTGGTACATAGAAATTGAGGTTTTATTTTGGCAGATGGCATTTGTTATAAATGTTAGTTGGAAGAAGAAATACGAAATTTTACACTCCTAGTCAACGTGTGCAAATTTCCAAACTTAAAAAAAAAAAAAAGTAATGTTTGGGTTTGAGGCCACAATAATGTCTCTAGCTGGCAGCGAGGGTTAAGGAAGTATTTGATTAAGCAAGTTTTCTACTGACTAAAGGGTAACAGCTACCCTTTGTATGAATTATCAGTCTAAAAAAATTAGAACACATTAAAATATGCTTAACTGTTTAATTCTCCTGAAAATTATTTAGACTTCTGGAATTCATTTCAGGAGAAGTTAGGGTCTCAGCCTCTGTAATCATTATTCTTTATTATTCTATTTGTGATGTATAGAAATTTCAAGAGAGAGAGATTCTAATTGAGTAGATAATGAGTAATGCAGAGGGTGCCCTGTGTTTACAAAATATACCTCACACTTAGCTGACTGAACAATCTTCTGATATTAATGCATCATCTTCAGTGTCCTACACCTGAATTGTAACATTCTACCATCCTCAGAAAATACACTCCCAGAAAACACACTTATTCTCCTGCCAAACCAGGGAGAAGAAATTCTCTCCTTTTCATAAACAAAAGCAAGAAGCACAGAACATTATCTCATTACATATTATAACCAGCCTGTAAAATCAAGAAGTAAAAAATGCTTATCTCTTTGTCACACCCGCAATTTAAAACAAAGAAACAAAAACAAAAAAACTTGTAGCCTGTCTCTATGTTAAAAGATAAAACGCACTAATAAAAAAATAAGACCCATGAATGTAAACATTAGATTCCTGGAGTTTGAATGTAAAAGATCATCTAATTCAGTCCTATTTTTTTTTGGCTGTACCAGTAGAATGTGGAAGTTCCAGGCCAGGGATCAAACCCGAGCCACAGCAGTGACAATGCCAGATCCTCAACTTGCTGAGCTGCCAGGAACTCTCAGTTCTATTTTATTTTTATTTTTTATTTTCTTTGTTTTTAGGGCCACACCTGCAGCATATGGAAGTTCCCAGGCTAGGGGTCAAATCAGAGCTATACTATAGCCACAGCAACACAGGATCCAAGCCTCATCTGCGACCTAAGCTGCAGCTTGTGGCAACACCAGATCCTTAACCTCCTGTGTGAGGCCTGGGATCGAGCCCACATCCTTGTGGATACTAGTGGGGTTCTTAACCTGCTGAGTCACCAGGGAACTCCCAGTCCTGTTTTATAGATGAGGAAAAGTCTGAAGAGATTGAGGAACTCATCCAAGGCCAGAGAGCTAATTAGAGTCAGCAGAGGACAGGAGGACAGGGGACAGGGGAATAAAGGAACTAACAGTTACTGGATCCAGGCACTGTTATGTGTTTAACACATGGGATCTCACATAATACAGTCTCCAGGACAACCTTGAGGGCAAGTGGTTTTCCCCCATTTTGTAGATGGAGCAAGTGAACCTAGCAGATGTTGAGTCAAACTGGGATTTGAACCCACATCTCTATACCTCCTAGGTCCGTGCCCTTTTCAGGGCAACCCTGACCCAAGAGCTTAGGCCTCTTGACTCACAGCCCAAGACTCTAGACAGAACCTCAAACAGACAAAAAAAGGGCTCAAGACAAGGTTTTTCTTACATCCCTCAAAGTAAATGATACCTGCTCAAAAGCAAACTATGAAAAAACTGGTGGGCATATGTAGGAAATCAACAAAAGCATGTGCAGCCTAAAAATTCAAGAATTACTTCCAGACTCTTTACCTGTATGTGAAGACCTATAGCTTCCCCCAAGGTCAATCTCATCCTAAACAAGCAGTACGAGAGAAGCAGACCCCGAGTTCATCATGGGAAACTATTTGCCACATTAGGCAATTTCCCTTGGTACATTACATCGAAAGACTTATATCCATGCATTTACTTTTGCATAGATAACATAATGAAAAGAAATCCCATGTCTAAATTCTGACCATATGTATATAATTTAAGACCACATTAGAGAATAAGACAAATGCCATTTTAAGTAGTATCTTAAAATACTACTAAAATAAGAACCTAAAATGTAAGACTCTACCCACAACCAAAATAATTCTAAGTTTGAGCCGGTAGTGCACTGACTTTTTTAAGACAGTATTACATACAACAAAATTTCAGCAAAAGAAAATAATTTTTATTATCTCTTAAGGATGTCACAGGATTTTATCAAATGCATGGATACGTTAAAAAAAATAGTTCATTTATTTTTAAGCACAGATCACCACGGAGCCAATAAGCACAAACTTTTCATCAATTTGTCCACCTTAAAAGAAATGAAATCTGTGGATTTTGTTTACTGATTCAGAAGTGGACCTAATATTCCTAAATAGCTGAATAAGTGATAGTCTTTGCCTTGGAAAAGCAGGGAGAAAGATTAGGAGTCAAATAATTATAATACAAAATGTGAAAGATGCAATAATAAAGGTAGAAGGTGCTACTGGGGTACAGAGGAGAGAACGCTGGCTTATGGCTTATCCCTGGGCAAATCAGGAAGGCTTCCTGGAGGAGGTAATGACAGAATTAGATTTTCCTCTGTCAGGAAAAGTAAGAATTCCTTCGGCAGAAGAGGGCAAGGACACACCTCCTTTATGCCTCCCTCTATTACTTCCCTTTTCCAGACCTGGCTTTCCAGCAAGCTGAGGGGCCTTACGACTGT
Source organism: Catagonus wagneri (assembly GCA_004024745.2). Lineage (NCBI taxonomy): Eukaryota > Metazoa > Chordata > Mammalia > Artiodactyla > Tayassuidae > Catagonus > Catagonus wagneri. The sequence continues at coordinate 884,088 of PVHT020001751.1, forward strand.
GTAGAAGGGATATTAAAGTGGTTTCCTTCCATTTTAATGAGGAGTTAGATTTTAGTGAAATCCCGTAGTTGTTTTCCGGCTGGTCATTAGAAAGAGAGTGAATAGCTCAAGCCTATGGAGGGATAAATTTGCTAGATACAAATGGTTATATTATTGTCTCCTGGTGACATCAAAATATTTCCAAAGGCCAAATTAAAAACAAATGTCAACACAGAAAGATGAATAAAAAGTTATTCTCCCACGACTCCACCCACCTCCCCGCAAAATAAGAATTTCAAGGAACTTCCTAGGGTAGAAAGAAGAAAGAGAAAGAAGAGGAAAATAACATGGCGTCATTATAGACTATTCTTCCCGAGGAAAGACAAGACAATGAAGGGAAAAAATAGAACACGTGTATTACAACGTACAGCACCATAAGGCTGTGTCTGATGCTCTGGAGGGCTTCAACAAGTACTGTTCAGCCAAAAATCAATTGAAAAATCAGCATGATAACAGAGCATGAGTTGCCCTATAATAGCCTTAAGACCCCCAAGGCTATGCAAGTCCCTTTCATCTGCCATACTGCACTGACTCAAGGGGACCCTCGCTTCCCCTCCCTGAGTGCGGTGCCCGGCTGTATTTCTAACTTACTGCTTTACCTTCCCTTCGAAAGGGGAGCTGACAGGACTGATGATGTTTTCAAGTGGCTCTAAAGAATTTTTTTCTTTCTGCCTTTATCTTTTTCTGGACATCTGCACTCAAATTCATCCTATAACATCTACTATTTCCACAGTCTTAAATGGTCAGGGCATACTCTCGGAATAACCTAATAACAGCCTCACAATTTGAATGCCTTAACTAACATACATGACACTGCCCCTTAATAAAATCAGGGCTCAGGCTTATGCAAATGTGACATGAAGGCAATTCACAGCATTGTTATAAATATACATATAGAGTTCATTCCAAGATTTCATCTCAATATTTCTTCAATCACTTCCTCACGATGTCTGGTTTGTTCAATTTATATTTCTACTTGGCATTTGGTGCAAACCCCCAAAGATAAGATACATCTGTCCCTTAGTCACAAATCTTGGCATTTTTACCTTCACTCAATCATGAAATGATTGGTTGAAAATTACCTTGCTTATTAGCAGGATTTCCTCATAATAAAACATTTTATTTCCAAACTTTTGAACGTGAGATGAGATGTACCAACTCAGTAGTGACATATTAAAGCTTAAGGAGGACATATAAACACCCTGATCGTGTGAGGGAAGGAAAAGCTAATTGGAACTCAGCTTCTCTGTGATTATCAACTTGTTTATGGGGAGGGAGGTCTTCTCTGAACGGCACTGTAAATTCATCCCTGATTATGGCGTTAAAACCAGACCTCATTTCCACAAGCTCCCCGAAAGCCCCCCACCCAATCCATTTTGTTTAGTTACAAAGGGTTGTGCACTGTTTTCAGAGAATGACAGTTTTTCAGGCTTTTCCTCCAGTTTCAAGAAAAATTAATCAGTTGCACAAGCCAGTTGTCAGATTTCACTTTCCTCATGGCAGAAAGCACACATATTCATTGTCTGCTATAAGAATAAATTTTAGTAATTTTTTTCCCCATGTCAATATGAATATTAGACTGACCCAATTAATATGAAATGCTTCTATGCTGCTGGAACAGACAGTGCTACAGAAAGAGCCATTTGCACAACCTGTTCATGATTATGGGCCATAAGGACACAAAGATGGCACACACATTTGTGGACCATCTGAATTCTTATACGGGAAGGGGAGGGGGGCGGGGGAGCGGCATGACGTGAGCTTGCCTGTCGTGGGTCATGTTTTTTAATCCGGAGTATTGGACATGTAACACAGCAACAAGAGCTGATCATTTTGTTTAATCACCTTTTGGATCTTTGCCAGATGGTCTCTATTGAGAGCGCTGCAAACAGAGAGAGATGAACTGCATCTAACACGCCACTAGAGCTTTCCCGTAAATGTCTGAGAACGGATTCCAACAAGAATTTAGTCTCAGAGCAGAAAGGGATACATTTAAAAACTATGTGCATTAACTATACTTTTCCCCATAGAATCCTCACTTGGCATGAATAATTTACCCACTCTTATGCTAATGGGATCATGAAAGTATCCCTCTGTCTTTAGTGCAGCTATTCTCAGCTTTCAGTAATTACCCCACCCAGTGAAAATAACATGGCTTCTGCATTGAACGGCCGACTAGTACCTGACAATTAGAAAGATCATGGCAGCCAGTGGACTGGGCCGGAACCGGACGCAGAAGCCCTGGTGGCCCAAGGAAGAGTGTAGACTTCAAGTGTGGCATTGGGGGTGGAAAGTGGAGGCAACGGGGAAGAGCAAAATCTCCCATTGTCAAGCTTTCCTTTCTCTGAATTTCCATCCAGATTTTACTTCAGCAGAAATATGTTCCTCTTTACATTATTAAGTGTCAAAGATATTCAGACAAGACCCGTGTTGAAGAAAAAAGACAGCAGCCAAGGGAAAGAACCAGTTATCTTTAAAGCACAAGTGCATTAAGTATTTACCTGATCAGAATTTTTAAAAATCTAAAGAGTGGAAAATCCTCTGCACTTGGATCTTGGGAGGGGAAAAAAAAAAAAAGATGGCCAAACCAAAAGAAAAAAGACAAGAAAAACATAAAAGAAAACTCTTTCTCGACCTCTGTCCACAAAACTCCATGTTAGGTAGTTCACTGTGTCAAAATTATCAGGCTAAAACATCTGGGAAAGAAAGCTATGAAACAGCAGGGAACGTGGCTGGTTTATTGTTTATCTTTTGTTTATGAGGCAGTATTCAAGTTTAATTACTACTCTAAATTAAACTCTAACTGGCATCAGGAGACATCCCCTTACATGACTAAGTTAAAAAAAACCCTAGAAATCCCAACTCTGAGTTTTTCAAGTAAGTTGATACATATAGGAAGAAATTACTCAAAATTAACAGCAATTATAGAAAGCTTTTAAGCATTTATGGGCACCATTACATGCGCCTAGAGCATTTATTTATTAGAAGAGTTTCATTTTATTTCTAACAGTTGCCGCTCTAAAAAGTCTTAAGAAAATCAACAGAAATTATTTGGATGTTTGCTGATGGTTAAAAAACAGTATTTTTGTTGCCTTTTGCGGAGAGCACGAACGGAATGAAAATGCAGCATAAATACTCTATATACAACGGCCTCTTCTGTGGCAATGTTCAATTCTCAATTACATTCTCAGTGAATTTTTTTATACAATTAGGAAGACAGGAAGGAAAAGAAATGTCACTGTATTTATCATAACAGCAAGTGACCAGTTTTGGATGAACTTAGCTCTAGGAAAAATAAAAGTTAAAAGCAACTAGCAAAAGATTATGCCAGATGGCATCTGTCATATTGTATTTAGGGTTATTTTAAAGAGATTGCCGCCACTATGAAAACATTCCATTGACAGAGTTTTCCTAGACTGAATAAGAAATCCCAGTAGAACATATTCAGGACCCATCATAAGTGGGTTTGAGGGTTTCCTCCCCCCTCCTTGAAATATATAACTGGAATATTTGGGTGGGAAAGAATACTATTTCCTGCATTATATAACTCAAAAGTATAATTCTCTGTTAGACTCCTGCTTACCTATAAACGCTTACATTAAATATACAGTGGGTATTTTTAGATTTCAACACCATGATTGCTAAAGAACTGCGTAATAAATAAATACATGTCTAGCTATGGAATTCTAGACTCATTGCCTGGATGATCAGTAGAGATATCAATGGAGGGGTCTGGTAGGTGGCAGAGTTGAGGGGAGCTGTGCCGGCTTGTACAGCCCCGCGTCCCGCACGATGAGAGACAGAGAGAGAGAGAGATGCTCGAATGCTAATGTATTTAGGTTAAACTGGGTCTGGCAACAGTATGGTTAACGTGCGTGTGGTGTGCAGTGTGAGCTCAGCAGTTACTGGGCCAACTGTCTCGGTATTTCTGGGAATCCTGCCTATTCACAGTGCAGGGATTGTTCAATTGCTGCAAAATGTACAAAATGAATTTTACAAAAATGAATTGTAAGGAAGGCCCCATTACAACGATTTTACAGCAAAGATGTCAACATCAATTTTTCTTTCATGCCTAGCTAATGATTAAAACAGCATATTCCATTTGCCTAAGACAATTTATTTCATATTGGCACATCAAAATATTGAAATACAAAGTTATCTCTACTCTCCCCTTTTTATTCATCGCTGCTGAACCCATACCATTGTTCAAACCAGGAAAAATAAAACAAACTTGGCATGAAATACTTAAAACAAAGGCTCATCAATATTCTCCAATTTGTCAACATCTCAATTACAGCACTGGAAAAAATGTAAATTTCATGTGCTCTAAACACTGAGGGGTCTATTCTCTTGCCAATTCACATGCGTAACTCCCATCAGCATTAATGGGAGTTACACAAACCCATCAATAATAATAATACTTTGTACATATATGTGCCTTTCAACTAAGGCTCTGAAAGTGCTCTGTGAACAAGCGGGCTGCTTCCTAGTCCTTACTCTGGCAAAAAAAAAAAAAAAGGAAAAAAGAAAAACAAACAAACAAACAAAAAACCCACAATGAAAAACAAAGAAGCTTTTGACTCAGCAGGTACAGAATTAGGGACCCCCACGCCTTATTATCAAGCCCCCTTTTACTGATGGGAAGCCAGACACAAAGAGAGCCAGTTACTTCCCCAGAGTCTCAGTCTGCACCCTAATTCTATCCCTGAAAAACCAGATTTTCTTCCTTCATCCTAATGTGACTAACAAGATAAACTCCCTCCCTTTGGCTGCTCTGAGCAAAAGAAATCAGAGTGAATGAAAGTCTGGTTCATATTTATGTAGTTTACTGCTAGGCATGTGCTGTGTGAAAGATACAGTAAAGTCAGGTTTCTAGTTTTATCAAGTTTGTTTCTTATAATATTTTAAAAATTTGATTGTTCCCCTCCTTTTGGCTTGTTGCACAAACACTAAGGAAGAAAAGATGACCTTTCACCTGTGTAACTGCAGCTCTTTCCCTATCAAGTCATAAAATAATGAGATATTTTTCAGGTTCCAAAGTAAAGATTTGTATGAATCCTTTTAGTAAAAATAGTCACAAGATTATAAAGCAACATAAATGCATGTATTGTTTTATAGCATATGGCTATTAAAGTTTAATTTAAAATGTGTATGAAAACATTGTATTTAGTACAATTCATCCCTATTTTTTCTGTTTATCATAATTTGTTTTGAAACTGAATCGTTTTACAGTTTTCCATATGCCTGTTGTGCTAATAAATTCTGAATAAGCAAGAAAACTCTTTTCTAAACTAAAAACTTGGTTTCCAATGAAATATTTAAATAGATTTAATACTAAGAACATACATTCCCTTCCCAGGTTTTCCATGATACGTCAATCCTGAGATTTAACCCGGGATAAGCATATGTGATTTCAGTCAATATCTCTGTTGACTTTGCCCTGAAGCAGATAATTAATCTTTCCTACAGCAAGCTACTGTGAGCAATTCGGTGGGACAAAATACCTTGAAAACATATTTAGAAGACGAATATGGGCATGAGAATAAAAAAACACCCTCGAATGTGGCCGTCAGAATTTACAGAGTCTTTTACAAACAAAACAAAACAAAAAAACAGAATACCCTTCAACCTGAGTTCTGGAGCCACCTATGTAATAAGCAGCCAGGTAGGAAATTCTCCACGCCAAGGGAGTCTCTATTTTCTAGGAATCATAACTTTTGTTTTTGTCCCTCATACTTTAACACGGTAAAATGACTGACTTCCTAGGACTCAAACACATAAGCTACCATGTCCATGCTTTAATCCTGCAGAGATATGATTAAAGGAACAAAATCCTACAGGGATCAAATCCTTCAACATGGCATAAGTGGGTGCGGCTACCCACAACATAGACGTTTGTGCGTATGGTTTTTACCCCGTGCATGGGTCTCTGAGCTTTTCTCGTTCCTGACCGTAAACAAAAGCAAACACAACAAGCTGAGGAAACTAACCAAAATGATACAACTCTACGCTCTGTCCGCTGCTGCAAACGTTCCGTGCTCCAAACCTCAGGGTCATCTCTCTCTGCGCCCCCCCTTCTCCCTGGTCCTCTGCTGCTCTCTCCCCAGCCATAACTCAGCCAACCCAACAGAACCAGTCAGTTTTAAATTTCAGTTGGGACCTTGGTGACCTGTTAATGAATCTACAGAGAGGAGAAAAACTCACAGTGTTGAGTTATGCCTGGTGTGGCTAGCTGACTTGGAGTCAGAAATGCTTGAAGCGTTAACGTAATTGCAAGAATGTGAAAAATGAAGCGCTGGGCTCCTGAGCAAAGTGAAAGGTCAAAGCGAGCCTCACACACAACAAGTCTTTGGGAGATAGGCTCATTAGACCATTAAGTCTGCTTCTCCTTCCCCCCTCTTCTGGACCTTGTATAGCACGTTTTGTTTTTATTAATAGGTACATTTCCCCCTTTGTGGCACAGTAATTTGGGATGGTAGGGAGGCAGCGTCATAGAAAGCCTTTCAGATTTAACCACACCGGGAAGTCCTTCTCTAAGACACAGAAACACAATTAAGCCACTGTGTCACAGATCCACTGAATTTATATACTTGTCATCTTCAAAATGTCTTAGAGTTTAGTTTTCTCCTATAACGATCTAACTGGTCTAATAAAAATGGTATAGAAAAACCTAAATAGATACAGTTCACTTCGAGTTTTCCGAGATATACCACCTGATAGCATTCATTTCTGGGTAGCTGAAACTTGCTTAGACCTAGACTGTAAGTTGGACCCATTTACAAACTAATGGCATCCTAGAAGGGAGGGTTTTCTAGACTCTTCTAGAATGCCAGGAATCCAAAATCCATGGCCAGAAACTTGGAGGAGTAAAGGCACTCACCCTACATCAACCACCCTCTTTTAAATGGCATATATGCTACAGCTCAGGCTGTTAAACTGTCCTCCACTTGGAAGACTGTCTAATGCTTAAATATTGTGGCCATAAACATAGTCATAATAGAGATGAAATAGACCTAGGAGATCAGACACCATCTAATGTAAAATATTAAAAAGTAACATCTATACACTTTCCTGGCCCGCATTCAATAATGCATCTTCTTTTAAATCATCATTTTAGCTATAGAAGGGTCATCCCTACCAATATATAATTGCTTTCTGTGCAACAGGTGAGTTTTAAATGGTAAAAATTTATTCTACATTACTCTAGACTTCCTTGTCATCTGTGGTTGATGTCCCCCTGGCCTTCTGATTATTCTAATTTTTAGGATTTGGAACAAAAGTCACCCTGTCAGCTGAATGGACATGGGGACAGATGATCTAAAATTTCAAAGTTCTTCTTTCCAAGGTAAAATTCCATATAAAATTCCCTCATACATTGGAGCTAATGAGAACAAATTTTTGGATTGTGTGTGCCTTAGAGGCATCATTGCTTGATTGACTATAGAAAACCCTTAAAATATCCCATTTTATATATAGTATTGTTCAAACTACTACCTCATAGTGGCAAAGTAGATCCGTCATTCTATTTACTTGCACACAGGAGTAAAGTGTAGATAACTAAATTTGTAAAGGAATTGGCAGAACTAATTGATTGTTTTTGTAAGGTCTGCTTAAAGATTAGACATCTCACTGTAGTTGTTTTGCTTTTTTTTTTTTTTTTTTGTTAAGTAATGTAAGTTAAGGAAAGGAAATATGGTCTCCTTAAATATCATATGATTATACCCCTAACCTGCCACTTTCCTGTTTACAGGGAGGCAGATGTACTAATATCAGAAAATGCTGAAGTTATTTTAGCCACGCCCCCTTTGCACAAAGAAAATGTTTGACCTTGTACCTTGCTCACTGCTGTTGTCTCCGCTCTGGGATGCATGGCCCCCACTGGAGGGCCCTGGGGTGCCTGCTGAGTGGGTGGAAGTTGCATCATCGTGGTCTCGCCAAGATGCAGGATTCTGAGGTCAGGAGGCCGAGGAATTTTTCCACAGTTACCATTTCAGCCATAAACGAGGAAACAAGAGGAAAGGTGCAGAGAGAGAGAGAAAAAAAAATGTGTACATATTAGTATTTATGGAAAGGGCTGTACATAGATGTCATATTACAGTAAGTTGTCTTTTCATCAACAGGTCCCCCAAAGAAGAAAAGAGGCTCTAGAATCTTGATGAAATGAGGGTTATCTCGGTGTATACATATGTTAAAAACCAACTGAAATAGATACTTAAAATGGATGCATTTTACTATATACAAATTCTACCTGAATAAAGTTGATTTTTAAAGTTAGAAAAAAAGTCTATTTAAAAACCTAAAAGTCTATAATCTGAATTAAGGCGCATTCTTCCAAGAAATAGATCCCAGTGCTCTTGCACACCAAATACTTTGGAACATTCACATTCACAAAACTCGAAAACTTCCATAAAAAGTCAGACTGCACGGTGTATGGGACAGCCCTTCACGTCAAATGCATTGCCCTAAAAGAGTCTGAATAGCTCAAAATTATTGTCCACTGATTATACAACCATCAGGGACAACAACATTAATCACTGCATCAATACCTTCTGCTTTAATCTGCACAGACAACAATCCAAAAAGTGAAACAACTATGACCTGTTACAGATCTAATAAACCGGAGAGGACTTCCATTTGAGCTGCATGGAAGGTTTAAAATCACTGAACAGTGCTCTTTTCCTGTCTGTTTTAAAGGACACAGAAGGTAAGCCAAGAGTTATAGCTCCTGATACTTTGCTGAGTGTATTCTTGTGTTCCTCCTCCCCTTTCCTGATCATTCCCAATACCCTGCTGTTGCTTAAAGGAAAACAGGAATTCTAATGTACAGGAAGGACTTTATCAGCACCACATGAAGGCAGGCAAGAGATGGAATTTCCTCTGGCAGAAACAGAGAGTAGGAACAGCACATGAAACAGACCAGCCTTAAGGTCAGATTTGTACCCTTGTCACCTGTATGCGATGACTTCAGCTAAGTCCACAGATCTACTGGTAAGTGAATTCATGGGAGCGGGGGGGGGGCCAATATTTTGGGGCAAGAAAATTTTAAAATCCAGCAATCTCTCAAAGTACGCTATTCCTTCTTACAAGAATTGGTAAATAAGGATTCAGTATGACCTGCCTACAGGCAACAGGCTAACATCTTGACCATCTGAAAAACAACCTTGCCATGTCGTCATTATATAAAGCTTACCCAGAAAAAAAATCAGTCTCTCATTTTTCTCAGCTTCAACTCTGTAATGTACGAACAGAAGTAAAACTTGACCAAGATAAAAATCAAGAAACCAAGGTGAGACAACATAGGGAACGATTCTCATTTGGAACAACAGCAAGATATATGTTTTCCTCTAGAGATCTGCCGCAAACTACTGGAAATTAATATTTAGCATTTTTGATAGATGGTGAAATGACCCAAAGCTCTAGGGATTAATAACATCTATATCAAATCATGCTGCTGGCACTGCTATCAGGCAAGCAACTGATTCAAAGGGAAAACGCAAAGCTGAAATTTTGTGACTATAAATACAGCACAGGTATAGATCTATAAAGTTAAGATACGTTTTTGAAAGTAGATTAGGGACTGAATGAAATGAAAACCAAGGTTCTCTGCTGCCTGTATTAAGACAAAGTCATGTCTGTAATGTCTCTTTTTATCTAAGTTAGAAACCACTCCAACAGTTTCAGGCTAAAAGCAAACAGAATACAGGGGCTCTTCAAGCTTTGCAGCCTCTTCGTGTTAGCTGTTTGCCGGATGGTAACCAGATAAAGAGCTAGAAGAATTACATGAAAAAATAAAAAGAGAGAAAGAAACAACAGCATGGTGTGAGTTTAGTCCTGCAACAATGCCGGCTAGAGCCTTCTTTTAGAAAATGCAATTACTGCAACGCAGTCACCTAAGCTAAACTTTTCAAGATACACAGCAAGTGATGTGAATTTTATGCACTGTGGGGTTTTTTTTTATTATTATTATTAAGCTGGCTCCTATAACAGCTCCTTGTCCCTCATGAAAATTGCAATTATTAACTACTAACACCTCAACTATGTTTTAAGGCACATGTCATCCAAGAGCTATTATATAATCGTTCAAATGAAGCTTGAGCGAGTCTTTCGGTTTGGGCACTATCGTGATCTGAAGGGATCACTCAGAAGGACTTCCTGCAACTGAAAGCACTGGTTTGTCCCTATCAGTCAAACCTGTACTGAGTTTTAAAGTCAGGGCTCACGAATTTGATTTCCTTCCATGGTTTTCTGGAGGAGGTGGTCTCTAAACTGAAGGGGAGAAAAATAATAAGCCCCATAAGTAAATAGCGACTGGTTCCTCCAAATGAGTTGGGTCTTGGATTTTCAGTCTAGTCCTGAAATTGGCTCAAGTTCACTAGCTAACCTATCACGCCCCTGTCTCTCCCCTCTTATCTCCCTCACATCCTCAAAAATGCTATCCTAAAAAAAATGTCACAAGATGTTTATTTCCACAGAGTGTCTCAAGTATTAGACTCTAGTCTGAGAGACTGACACAAGCTAGTGCCAGAATATTCATCTAACTTGAAACTAGGAAAAACAGATTAATCCCTCTGAGGTTTCCAGGCTGAGGAGTTAGCCCAGCACTGTCTGTGTTCAGCTCCACCACGGTGACAAGATCACACACAAAGATAAATATTGATGATCTGGTCAATAAAAAATTGCTACCTCCTTGGTCATAAAACACCGCAAGCGAAGTGGATAGAGAAAATATAGTCCTTTACCCATAACACCGGTCTGTTCTTAGACGGAAATATTTGTTTGTATCGCAACTCCTTTCTTCTTCTCTTCCCTCCCTAGATAGTTTCCAAGTTTACATCCTTCAAGAATAACTGCCTGGCTTTCTGCCAAATTATATGCAGAAGTTTAGTGAATCTTGGAACCCAAGTGGCATTATGAAAGCATGTAAAACACACGACGTACGTCGAAAACTAGAGAGACGTGCTTTCTGCGTGCATGCGTGTGTGTGAGTCGTCAGGTACATGCATTCCACGACATATATCCTGTTCTTCAGCCAAAAGTATCGTGAAGACACCCAAGGGCAAGCAGGGAACATGTTTCTATTCCCAGCAGCTTTAATAACTGGGAGTCCAATATGGTACTCCTCTTGCTCTTACGTAATTGTGTTAAAGAGCAGTGTTCGCGGGAGAAAAGCAGTGAACACCGAGTGGGGCACAACAGAAAGAGATGGAAAATAGATACAAGAAGCTAGGTCTCCAGGGGCACTATTTTCTATTTGCTGGGCTGCAGACTCACAGCTGATAATGCAAGTTGTAATTAATATAAAAGCAGGCGACAAGATGGGGGGGGGCTTGTAGAAGGGGGCCACAGGAGATCACTCTGCTCCTCTCCTCTGTTTCTCATTTATACACAGCTTTCCCTAGAAAACATAATTCTGCCAGTGTTTTCTCCCTTGAAAGTTAAAAAAAATTGATTTAGCACCATCATTGAATTTTGCTAAATCTAGGAAAGAGCATAGGACAGGCGTCTCTGGGCACAGAAAGCAAATCCTCCTCGCGCCTCTTTTGTTGAGGTTGCAGATATGGTGGAAATTGTAGCATTTTGCACCATTATGGCATTTCTGTGGGGGACCTGCCTATAGGATAACACTTAATAAGTCCCCATGAGTTGGTGGCATTTCCCTGTTGAAATAAGTTCACACAGCTTGTGGTTTCGAATAGATACTGGAGTGAAATGTATAAGCACTTCATTCCAAATACATACGCAACTGAATGGGGAAGTAAAACGTATTAGGCTTCAAGGAGGGGAAAAAAAGCAGCAGCCATATTACATACCTAAAATAATCTGAAACTCATTTTAGATCCGAAAAGAAAAGGTGATTCAATGGATGCGGGGTAAGAGAAAGTGCCTTAGATTGGAATTAAGACTCGAGGGTGCCACCTCCAATTGTCATGTGACCTTAAGCAAGTGATGAACTCATTTCCCTGGGACTTGTTTCCTTTCTCCCTTTAAAACTGAGAAGTCAGACAAAATAATCCCTAAGGTCACTTCCACTTCTTCTATTATTAAAAAGCACTTTAAAATAAGCATTTGATTTTCTAGACCCGACACAACTAAAACACGCTATAAAACACCAAGCCAAAAATAATACATAAACTTGGAAAATACAGGAAAGTAATTCAGAATAGGTGCTTACACATAGAAAGTAATCATAAACATATACAAAGATATTTCAATCAGCAAATGGAGCAGGAGAAACTAATTTGACTGGAGATGTTCAAACAACAAAGGCAAGGTATGCTTGATTCAGAACACATAATTAACGCAACTTACACACTTTCTATGACTTTAAGGTGTTTTAACTCCTAATTAACATTATGCACAAATTATTTTTAAAAATAAGATGAACACTCCTATCGTGAGGTATTCAAGCCCACAAAAGTTAAAAATGTTAATTGCATTGTTTGGAAAAAATGTCAGAATTTCAACTTCGTTATTCAAAAGTTGACATAAGAACTCAGGAGAACTGTGTGTGCTCTTAGAACATGGACTCACTCTTTAAAAATGTAAATAGAGCCAGGGTCTCTCTCTCTCTCTCTCTCTCTCTCATTTCCCTGCTTCCCGTCTCTATTAAGCTTTGGGGCTTAATATGTGAGCAACTGTCACAGAAGTGGTAACTACTCTTTGCAAATGATTCCTCCTCTGTCTAATGGAGTAATAACTTTTACAGAAGATAGAAATGTCTTCTATTGTTGGTGTACTACCACATTATACAATGTCTCCTCTAATTTTGAATTGTGTGGGGATATTCCATAGAAGGGTCAGCCTGAAAAAAAAATAGGAAATGAATTTTTGAAATATCGAAACATTAATCCCTTAGTGAATGTCTGCGATTGTCAAGTGCACCTTGGTTTAATTCCATCTCGTCACAGTGACTCTGAAAGCTTACTCCAACTGCACAGCCTAAACGATTTCACTAACATAATGATTCTTGATGGGAAACTGACAGAAGAGTCATCAACCACCAGAAACTACAGGACCTCAACGACAGAAACCCATGCCCCCCAGCAACGTCTCCGTGGACAGAGCTCAGAAGTAGAACTTTCCAAAACAGGTCCCAAGAGGCCTTGGGTGACACACCAGGAGATCTGATCTTACACTAGAACATAACTCTCTGATAAAACATAACATAAGAAACTCTCTGATAAAATAGCTCAATCATATTATTAATATTATTTTCAAATCTCTATTTCCCTCCTAATAGTCTATAGGCCAATCGATCAAACTTTCCTTTCTCTTTGCTGCCCACTTTTGGCTGATTTTTAAGACACTTGCCTATATTCTGTCCAGAACAAGGTTCTGGGGGGTTCTCCTCTCTGACTTGACCCATGTTTAAAAAACTGCCTAGACATAAATACATTTGATATACTTAGAGACACAAAAGAATACAACAGTATATCTTCACTTAAATTACAGCTTTCAACATAGAAATGAAAATAATTTTTCTTTTGTTAGTCAGATTATCAGAGCCAGTCAATTTTAAGGCACCTGCCATTCACTGTTAGTAGATGTAATTCTATTTTCTTCTCTATACCTAATACATCCAAAAAAACAGCCATGTAGCTCCTTACAAATATTAATTGGGAATAACAATATCACTGTATGTACTTCAGGTGAATGGAGCTTAGGTCAGAGAATATTTCAAATATATTTCATTTATCTAAACTTGATCTAAAGATAAGTAATGTCTTTATATATAAATATACATATTCAATTTGTCTGCACTAGATCTAAAGATGACCTAAAATTTGGTAAAGTAAAAAATGTAGATAACACCTACTATTCAGAAATACTACAGACTAGAAAAAACATGGTTATTCTACAACAGTTTTCAAGTTGAAACTTTTTTAAAAAAATAATTTCTTTCTTGACATGTTTATTTTAAACATAATAAATTTGAATGTCTGGGAAACTCTGCAGCAGGAAAATAGAGTTCTATTTCTTTTCATCATCATATTTTTTTCTTCCCCAATATATTCCAAAGAATACTGAAATAGCTGTTCCCTACCCATAACAATTACTCTTATGTTATAATAAGAGTATAAGATAAAATGCTTTATGTTAAAAATATTAGTGGCCATTCACTAAACACATGACAAAATAGTAGCCAATGTTGCAAATTTTATTTTCTATTTAATTCCAAACTTCCTTTTATCACTATGCCCATCATATAAGTGTCAATAAGAAATGAACAAATTCAGTATCTTCCCTGAATGTAATATGTGGAGGTAAGACATTACGGCTGTCTTAATGCATCTGTGTCACATCGGATTATTTACATAAAATTATAGAATGTGAAATCACATGATAACATCCTGATTTATTAAGCAATAGTCATTCTTAAAAGTCTGCTAAAAATACTTGTTTTCCAGCTATTTCTATAAATTATTCTTATACATTTCTATTTTTTAATTTTTACTAACAAAATTAAAAGCTATTTTGGTACCTAATATTCTGCTCCTGATGCTTTTCTCTCTGCTTTCCACCACACAGATTCACACTTGTTTTTTCTTTTCTCTTTCACTCTCTCTCCCTGCCTGCTCCTTCCTTGAAAACACACACACACACACACACACACACACACACACACTCACTCACTCACATACACACGCACACAAAGTAGCTTGATACCACTTAATAAGGATAGAGGTGTATGTGTTTTGGGGGTGTCAAACAGCTGTCACAAACTGTCACCTCCAGAAGAGAAACCTTGGCACACAACAAATTAAACTACACTTCTTTTTTAGCTGTCATTATTCATAGCCAATAAGATGAAATGCTCTCAGCATTTCATGTGCAAATAAAACCAAGAGGAAGCCAGTAGATCAGAATAGTGGGCCAACAGATAAACCAGAGAAAACAACACGCTGTCTCGGTCCTTCTGAAGTGGCTCATCATCACCCCGGCACTAGCGTGCACCAAATGAGATCCAGCCTGGGGCAATGTATTAAAGATGCATATCAAAGCAAATGAAAAAGTAAACTTGGAGATTCAAATTGGACACATTTACATGCTGAAAATGTCCCACTTGTACCACTTTTCAGGTAGTGGGTCTGAGATATTTTTACTTTTTGTGTGGACGGGGATGGGGGTGGAGGGAGGAGGGTAATCTTGCATAAGAAGCTGAAGCACAAGAGGACTCAATTTGCTGGGGGAGAGGGCAGGTGGCTGGAAATGAATGGATTCTATATACCTATGGTAGAGAAATATCAAAAACGGTAAGAAACTCTCCAAGGTTTTCTCTCACCTCCTGCATAAAATTCAAGTCTGGGGCAAACTTCGCCATTTCCCACTCGGTTTGCTGGTGGAACAAATTATGGCTTCCTTTCAAAACACATGGCAGGGGGCTAAAGTAAAAATGTTATAGTTCAGACTCTAGGAAATAAAAGGCTTTGAATTATGATGCCCAATGAGGTGGCAAGCCCTCATGGGTTCAAAATAAATCAGTTGTCATATTTACTTGATTGGGGGCCTAAAAGAGAAGCCACAAATGTTACAGCTGACTCTTTTATCTGAAGATGTTGATTGTTACATTATTAAAGCACTATCTTCTTAGGTATAACTTTCTTCTTGAGTGTAATTTAATATTGCAATAGTTCCATAAGTTGGCATCTTCTATCAGCCAATACTCTAAACTGCCTCGTTTATCTTATCTCTTCTATGTAAACAAGAGCATGCTCTAGTTCCATATATCCAAATGAAAAGAAGCTGAAGCACAAGAAACTGTTCTAGAAAACCGAGTAGTCGAGACCCCTCAGAACAGTCACAAGAAAAGCTTTTGGCTGCAGACAACTGTGAACTTCTCATTCGACAAACCATATAACTAGATTCCTTCCCAGTCCCCCCAGTAGTGCAAGATCAGGTCAATTTAGAAACAGGAAACAATGAAAATAAGCAAATACATGACGACAACAACACGAATACTTCTAAGGTAGCGTCGTGCCTGGTGGACCACAACCACATGGCGTAAAAACGTATCAGCAAATAAACTTTCCACAGCTGCTTGTTGCACCCCTTTGATTTCAGTTAATACACTTAATATACAAAAGAGTTCCCCAAAGTTTCTCCCATTGTGATGAAAAACGCCAGGAGTAAGGACAGGCACAGGAGCTTTCAGCACCATGGTATTTATTCTGTCTCAGAACCGGACTTTGGGACTGAGGTTTTCTTTTCTTTCTTCCTTTTTTTTTTGTTTTTGGACTTTTGTTCTTAGGCTGGCTTTCCACACAGCACACTGGCTAATGAAAATCCTTGGCTGTATATTTTCAAAACTTTGGGGGCAAGGGGAGGAGAAACTTATTCTCAAGGCATCTCATCTCATTCCTCTTAACACACAAGAATGGGGGGGTGAGGACGGTGGTACAAACGGCCTTCAAGTCTCGATGCTCCTTTAACTCCACAGAGTGTTAAATTAATATTTCAGACACCAAGTTATTAGCCGATAGCCTATATCATTTAGGTTGTGAGTTTAATTGACTGTAATCTATAGACACCCTGTCCCCCACCCCCAGGCTTGAGTTCCTATAAATAAACTGCTGTTCACACCCACTCTTTAACCTCCACACTGGTGCCTTGCCTACCAGCTGCAATCTTTCTTCTCTTTGCTTCTTTTTCAAATTTTCAATCTCACTACATATGCTTTTTTTTTTTCCAAGCATCAGACTCACTAGATGGGTTCCAAAATAGGATTAAAAACAGAGAGAATAAAAGAAATCTCCCTTCCTGGCCTGACACACACAGTCCCTCCTTACTACATTCTCTGTCCTCATTCACCAACTGTTTCAGTGTTAAAATTCAGCCACTAACCTATTGTTGCTCAATCACAATCCCCTTCAGCTTTCTCTAATACATTGTTAATATTTGTTCCATCACTGTTACTGTCTTTTGTTATGAAGATGCTTCAGGCCTTAGCAATAAGTCCATATACTGACAATAAGTTTCTACACACAGCAAAAGCCCTGAGAACTAGAATGTGTTCACTCCTTTTATTTCGAATGCAATGCAAGATTGCCAATAATTCTCAGAATTGTCATCTCTGTGAGAGACTAGGAAATCAGCCCTCCCTTCCTTAGTTCTCTTTTTCCATCAGTCCTCTCTCCCCCATCTTGTCCAGCTTAGATTTCCTGCCTCTTTCTCTCCCTGCTGCACTGATTACAGAGTTGGGAAAGCAGAAACGGCAGCGGTCACCGTATCAAACAGACAATTTGCTAACACTCAAGTCACCAAATCCAGGAAACTTTACACATTAAGAGCACAAATCACTCTATCAACTCCTGTTTTTTTCTTTTTTTCCTGTTCTCCACATAAATAAGGATGGGGTCCAAGAAAGGGGAAACAGGTGAAAGGTATGGCAGAAGCAGTGTGAAAGAGATCCCGGAGAGATCAAATTATTTTAAAGGACAAACTAAGTCATGGAGCTAGAGGTGACAACAAATTTTTAAAAAACTGCTTTGCCCAGTGGTCTTAAAAGAATGCCAAAGGCTCACAGACTTACATGGTCAGCGAGGTTTGTGGAGGAGCCTGAAAGTTCTTCATGATCTGATTTGGAGCTGCCGTCTCTTTCATCAATGACGAGGTCTATAGGCATTTTCCCCTTCAAACAGCTAATGTACCGGTGGCAGAAGTTATCACACAGTTCATGGACCTAGAAGGAGGGTCATGGTGGAGGGTTCAGCTCCAATTGTTGATGTTGTTGTCATTGTTTTGTTTCATTTTTCAAGGGAAAATTTTTCAGGTTGCAAGGTTACATTTGGAAAGAGCAACAGTGCCATGTCTTCCAAACTAACTCTAATTAATGGGTGTAATAGCTGAAGGCGAGGAAACAATAGAGCAATTGTTGTACCAGATATTATTCTCCAGAGACTTCCCTGAGCAACAAGTTACAATGAAGAGGGCAGAAGCGGGACTGGAATTAACTGGGTTCAGACTGGGAGTCCAGGGAGGAAAATCCGATTTGATGATAACATCAAAACGTTAGAACGCTGGAACTGGGAACAGCATTAGCATTTGCCATTCAGTAAGCTGGGAATTCTATATGTTTCCAGGGGAAAGTGACTGAGCCGCAGAGCAATGTAAAGACACCCTAGCAAGGATGATTCCCCTCTGCTTGCACCTAACGCCTGCTCTGGGCCTAATAGAGACGCAAGCAGGCTGCACGTCCAGTAACACAAATGGTTTGCTGCATTTCAAAATAATCCTGAATGCCTGGGGAAAAAGGGGTGGGGGGAGGGTGGCTATTTGAAAAGGCAGGGCTGTCCTAATTCACTCATCCTCTGAGCCCCTGGATTGAGGAGCAATTTGAAGGAAGGACTTGGTAACAAGTTGCTCAAAATCTCCCCAGGTGCTCAAACTCCTCAGACTGGAGGTTTGTTTAAAAACATCCCAACTCGACCAGGAGAGGGAAGTGACTAAATCAAAGTGGGGAGTGTCATTTCCTGCTTACCTTTTCTAACTCCAAAAGATGAAACCTTAGTACTTGTATTGCTTGTATCATCTGAAAGAAAAGTTTAGAGTGGGGAGTTCAGGTTCAGTGACCCCCGTGAGGTTTCCAGAGGGGGATGGTGAGTGAACTGGACTGGGGAGAAGACACAGGCAAGTGGCCTGGCAAAAACCCACACATTAAGAAATCGTCAGAAAAACCAAGTGATTACGGATCATCTCTGGCTCATTGGTCACGGAGTAGGACTCTGACTCAACCTGAGCCGAAGCATTTAATGTCTTTGCCCCTCACGTACATGGAGCTGTTCGTAAAGGCTGCTTTCCTAGGGACAGGCCCTCTTTCTCCGCCTGAGTCCTCTCTCACCGTCTCCTCCCTCGACCTCAGGCCAAATTTAAAAAAAAAAGGGGGGGGGGAGAAGGAAAAAAAAAAGTCGCTTCTCAGGGGAGAGAAAGCTTTTTAGAACCGCACACCCTGCGAAATCCGTCCTTACTAAAGAAGGAAATACTCAAGATGAATGGTGAGGCAGGGCCTTTGAAAGCGGATTTAAGTACTTTTAATATTGAAATCGTGCAAATTAGCAAAAGAATCGCACCAAAAAGTGGCCCGCGCTGGCCTGCCCCCCACCCCCCACCTCTCCAGCCCGCCCTCCGCCGCGCCAGCGGTTACTTCCTTCGGGTCAGCTGCCCCGGGCCCGGCCGCCTGCCCCGGCAAACAGAGGAAACAACTGCCTCCTCGCCGCCTCACTCCCGGGGCCGAGACCCGGGGCGCATCCCCTGCCCGCGCTCCCGGCGCCGCGTTCCCGCAAGCTGCAGCCTTGGGCTCCGCTCGTCCTGACGTCCGACCCGCCCTCACTGCCCGCTCCCTGGCGGGGGCTGCCAACTCGTCCGTTCCTCCCCGGCACTCTGGGAACTTCCAGAGGGTTCGGCCCGAACCCCCCGGAGCTCTGGGGCTAGGCGGGTGCTTCTGGGCACGGGAGGGGGCCCAGGCTGGGGAAAGGCAAGCAACGGTGAGCCTTACCAAATTGTCCAGCTCTGGATTTGAGGAAAAGAGTGGCTTTTCGGCGCGAACCTATAGGAAGCAGGGAAAGTCAGCATGAATTGCCGCTCCATGTAAAAGAAGAAAAACCCTGTCAACCGCCTAAACTGTAGTGTGTGCGTGGGGATGGTGGAAGGGCAGTGGCGGAGAAGAGGCGAGGGGCTTCGGTAAAATACCTGAAACAAACCGGTGCCTTAAATGAGTGGGGTGGCCTGGAAAAGAATCAGGGCCTTCAGGTCCTGGCCCCATGAAGGGGAACCAGGAACCGCTAAGCTGCAGCCGAGGACTCCGGGCCGTTGCCTGGGCCGGGTACCCCTTATCCTGCCGTCCACGCGGCTGGGATTCGCAGCCTCCTTCACCCCCGCGCCGGCGCCGACCGCCCCGAGAGGCGCCCAGCTTCCTTCCCTCCTGGGCACTCTCGGGGCCCTCGAAGCCCCTATCCCCAATTCTGGCTCAAGTAGCTGCAGGCGGGGGAAAAGGCCAAGCCCCAGATTAGGGGCAGGTCAACTTTAATTCGAGGGTCGAGCCCCTGTATTCCTGGCTGGGGGGAAAAACAAACACCCATATTTATCTCCTCTTCCAATTCGCCTCCAGGCTCAAGGATGGGGAGGAGGCTTAGAGCGCAGACTGGGCCGGAGAAGCAGATCGGGTGTCCCAGCCTCTTCCTCCTCTTTCAAGTAAAGCTCGGAGGGGAGGGGAGGGGGAGTGGGGGGGCTGCAGGAGGGTGAGTGGGTCAAGAAGGTTGGACCTGCTTGGCGAAGACCGCGATGTCCTCATTGAAGGAGTCGGAGGAGCAGACGTCTCCGCCGGCCACTCCGGGTTCTCGGGGAGTGCAGGTCGCCAGCTCGCACTTCTCAAAGACCAGAGCTAACAGAGGAAACAACGGGTGCCTAACGGGCAGCGCCACGCAGAGACACACACACGGAGACGGGGTGCAGAGGGGAAGGAGCGAGAACTGTAATCAACAAGTTTGGAGGGTTCGGATTCCTTCTTTAATACAACAGGCACGCACCACCCTTTACAACACTTCCTCAGCCAGCAGAGACAGGGCCAGAAACAGAAAGGGGGAAAAAAGAAAAAAAGAAAAGAAAAACAAGGGCCTGGCCCGTTCCCTCAGCTCAGGACTCCCTCAGATCTGATCTGAGAAGCCCCTAACCACTTTAGCCCGCCAAGGAAAAAGAGCCTCGGTTGGAGCGTAATGAAAGATCCAAGGAGCTCAGGCAGTCTGGAGCCCGGAGCTGATCTAGACCCACTCTCCACACTACAGAGGCTGCTCCGCCAACCGCTGAGACCCAGCCCTGACCTCCCAAGAGAGGAACGCTCTGAGAAATCCAGCATTGCTTTAACTCTGCGTTCTTAATGGGCATTTCAGAGGAAGCCCACGGTTCATCTACACACACACCCTGAATGATATTTTCTCCATCTAAATCGAAGAGAGTGCTCGTCTAACCTCTCCACCCTCTTCGATATATAAACTTGTTTGCTCCACTCCTACTAAAGCCCCGAGTGTGGGGGCCAAAATAACAGGAGTGATACAGGCTGAAGAGCTTCCTTCCAAAGACCACATTTCTCCAGCAGGCAAAAATAAATAAATCGACTGTTAAAACTTGGAAGTGTGCGTGCGCGTCTGCCCTTTGTGTTCCTCCCGGCGGTTTAGCTACACTTGGGATGCTTGCGGCCTCTGGCTTCAGGCACAGTTGCTGTTGTCCCCTCCCCTCTGGCATCCCTCAGACTTCCCCACCTACCCTCATCTGGCAGAGCAGGAGTGGGATGCGTTTCGCCTGTGCACCCCCATCCCTCCCTGAGTTCTCTCAGCATTTAAAATAATTTCCACCATCTCCCTAACTTCCCCAAGGGCGGCTCTCTGCAAGCAGCAGTCCCTTCCACCCGGCTGCACTTCAAGGTCTGCCCCCTTTATTTACAGAGAATTAAGAAGAGGGTGATTAGGACTTCCTGGCCGGCAGAAGCAGCCCTGATCCTAGCTCAAGCAGCGTTTAGTGACTCCTAGGCTCTCGGTAGGAAACAGAAAAAAGTTGCTCCTCAGCAGCAAGAAACTTTCTCCTTCGTCAGGGCCTCTGTTATGGGGCCTGAAAGGACCAGTTCTGCGTCCTTTGGCCAGGAATCCCGTCCTTGGGGAGAAGGCCCTGGCAAGGACTCGGTCACTCCCTGCTGTGGGGTCCGGAGTGACGGGACCGTGGGGGTGGAGGAAGCCCAATCTCCCTCGGACTTACATTAAAGAGGCAGAAAAGCAGGCCCCCTTCGCTGTCCTTTCTTGAGGCAAGCGGTTCCGCCCCCCTACTCTAAGGAGAAGCAAGTCCCCACTTGGTCGTCCACCCTTCTCATCCCCCACAGAGACAAACACACACTGGCACACACTCTCACACACGGTATGCTGGGCCAGGAGGGGTGGGGGTTGGTTTACCCATAGATCGCGTCCTTGTCCCGCTTCAAGGCGTCGTTGACAGCGGATCCCATGCTGGCCGGCATGACATTGGGGTGCGGGGCGTGAGCGCCGTAGTGCTGCGTGGCGTGGAGCGGCGGTCCGTGGTTCAAGTGGTGAACCGGGGGGATCGGCCGCGGCGCGTGCGGGTCTCCGTACATGGAAGCAGGCACCCCTACTCCGTCCATCCCGCCGTAATGGGGCAGCTCATCGTACTGGCAGAACCCGGCAAAGGGGCGGGGGGCGCAGGAGGTGAGCGAGAACCAGAAGAGCGAGGGGGGAACAGGAAAAGAAGCAGAGAGAAGAGAGCGAGGAGAGAAGTGAGAAAGGAATAGAGAGGAGAGACAGTGAGAAAGGGAAGGAAAGAAGGGAGGAGGAGGAGGCGGGGGAGGGGGACAGGAGAGGAAGAGAGGAGAATAAAAATAAAAACAAAGTCAGAAAGGAGAAAAGTACCGAGCACGAGTTGAACACACAGAAACCAAAACAGCCGAAACAACGGAGTTGAAAGTTGGGGATGGGGGGGTGTACTTAAATTAAAAAAAAAAAAAATTATGAACCGAGAGCAGCACTTAGAGCCAGGAGACGGGGCGGTGAGGCCGGGGGCTGAGCGGGCGCCGGGAGGTCCCGCTCCGGCCAGAGGCGGCAGAACCGTAGCGAGCCAACCGAGGGAGAAGTGGAGTTAGTGTGAGGAGGAAGCCCCAGATCCCACCCCTAACCCCCCTTCGCCTCCTTCAGAGAATCCAATAAATCAAAAAGCGAAATGAAACAAAATAAAGAGAAGAAAAACGCTAATAATCAGGAAGAGAACGCCGAGGACGAGGGAAGACTGGGGCCAGTGCCTCCCCGGGGGCAGGGAGCGGAGGGTGGGGGGGGGTGGGAGGGGAATAACGTGAAAGTTACCAGAAACATTATTTAGCAGCGGATTCCCTGCGTCCTTGTCAATTTCAGAGACAAAACAAGAAGCCCAGGCTAGTCTAGGCGGCGGCGCAGCGGCTGCGGCAGCGCGGCCCCAGCCGCGGCCCCGGCGGCGGTTCCTACGCAGCCGGTGCCCGCCCCGAGCCGCGGGAGCAGCGGCGGCAGCGGCGCAGCAGCGGCAGCGGCGGCAGCAGGAGAACCGGGGGAATCGCGCTGCTGGGGTAAAAGCTGGAGCGAGGCGAAAGCGTGTAACAATTGCACTAGTACACGCACACACACACACACACACCACTCACACGCACTCGCCGCCCGCCCGCTCGCACAGCGCTGAAACACGCGCGCCCAGACACGCACACACGCACGCACACACACTCGCACACACGCAGAGGCACGGGGGGGAAAGAAGCCGATGAATAATTTTGCTGCTATTTTTTTAAATACTGGCCGCCATCATCAAGCAGTGAGCAGCAACAGCAGCGTTGAAGGGAGAGGAGGCAGCGGGACAGGCCCCTCTTAGGAGAGGATTTATATCTAGGTAAGTGTTGGAGATTTAAACCTACCCTTTGCGCCATCAGTCTGCGCTCCAATAAACTCCTGGATGTGTCGTATATTTAATATCCCAGTCCGGATAAGAAAGTGATCTAGGCTGAAGATTCCTTTTTTTTTTTTCCAAACCAAGGAGACTTCTCCCAATTCTCCAATATGTTATTTTTAGGGAAAAGAAAAAAAGCCCAGGCAAGACAACGAAGTTTTTTTTTCTGTGATATTTCTTCTTTTTCTCTTTTTTCCTCTTCTTCCTCCTCCTCCTGATCTTCCTCCTCCTCCTCCACCTCCTCCTCCCCCCTCCCCTCCTCCTCCTCCTCTTCGGTCCTCCTTTCCCCCTCTTTCTCTTCTCTTCCCCTCAGTTGGAAAAAAAAAAAAAGAAAAGAAAAAGAAGAAAAAGAAGAAAAAAAATTGTCAAGCCCCCGAACTGAAGGTTACGAGCGGCCCGTCAGCAGCCCACATGTAACCGAACTGTCGTGTTTCATGGCTTTTTGCCACTCCAGCTGTCAATCAAAGCCCGGAATGTCAAGGTAGTGAATGAATGATGGTTGATGATGATGAAGAGGAGGAATCTTTCAGACCCGTTTTTTTTCTTCCAGTAAACTCCGCGAGGGGTTTCTGCTTCTTGAATTTTTTCCTCCCCCCTCCCCCCTCTTTTAGCTTTGCCCCCGCGGTATATATAATATGATCCTCTCTCTTTAAAGTATCGTTCAAAGAAAGCAGGGGGGAAAAATCAAGAAAAAAATGAATAGTTTGCAAAAATTGGACTTCCTCCCCCCCTTTCCTGGTAGGTATTTTGTCTCTCCCTCTCTCTCTTTCTCGCTCGCTCGCTCTCACTCGCGCTCGCTCTCTCGCGCTCTCTCTCTCGCGCTCTCTTTCTCTCTCTGGGAGATGAGTGAGTGTCAGTAGGTGTTGGCAGGTTGGCTGCTGCCTGGCTTATAGAAGAGCCTCAGTTTGGCGGCGCGGGTCGGCGGCGGGAGAACGAAATGACGGAACCCGGAAGTCGTGGTGGCCATAGCCCGTCGTACGGCGGAGACACATCCCGGGAGTGGGGAGCGGGAGCGAGGAGGAGCGCGCCGCGCAGAGCCTCTGATATGCAGCGAGTGCGATCGGACTGCCCC
>PVHT020001751.1:909655-934822 GCA_004024745.2 Catagonus wagneri
CCCCAGGACAAGAAGAGACCAGCTTAACTCAGAGAGCACACCCTCCAAGCTGTGCGGACAAGGGGCCACCCTGGAGAGTCTTT
This sequence comes from Catagonus wagneri, assembly GCA_004024745.2. Taxonomy (NCBI): domain Eukaryota; kingdom Metazoa; phylum Chordata; class Mammalia; order Artiodactyla; family Tayassuidae; genus Catagonus; species Catagonus wagneri. The sequence goes on from PVHT020001751.1 coordinate 909,739, forward strand.
GAGGGCCGCGGTGGAATCAGGAGGGAGGAAGTGGTGAGGGAGTCATTTGGGTATTTAAGGTTCTCTGATGTTGCCAGAGGGAGTGTGTGTGTGTGTACGCGCGCGCACGACTTGTGTGCGCCTCCGAAGTGGATCCCACTTAGAGCTGGGAAGCACTGGAGAGAAAGAGAGAGAGAGAGAGAGGTGTCTGGCGAGGATTGGCCGGCACTCCCTGCCCAGCTTTGTTGTGGTCGCCCGGGGCACAGAGGCCAGGGCGCCGTATCGCGGGCTAACGGCAGTGTTAATTACACCGGACAATTTCGCGGGATCAAGAAGATGAGACCGACTCCAAATGAACTTTTCCAAAAAGGAAAAGGAGGACAGTGGGGGGAAGAAGGTAACTACCCCACATCATTTGTGTAGAAAGTAGTTCTAGCTGGTGTCTCGCCGCATCCGTGGCTGGCGCTGCAACCAGCCTCACCTCCGCGCGGCGGGTATCCCGGCGGCGGCGCGTCAATCACTCTGAGCCCGGAGCTAGGGGCGGAGCTACGGTCTCCAAGCGCGCGCTGCGCTATGGTCCCCGCGGCCCCTAGGCTTGGGGCAGCCTAGCAGCCGGCCCAGAGCTTGGAGCGTGCCCTCTCCCAACAACTCGCTCTCGTGCTGGCTAAGGGCCACAGGCCCAGAGAATTGAAAGCAGATTGTTTCTCAACAGCCGCCCCCTTTTGCAACTTTGAACCCATTCTGGAGGGTAGAAAGTAGCGTCTCCCCTGCGTCGGGCTTTGACCCGACTTCCCGGTAGATGGTGGAGCGAGGGCGCAAGAATAAAGGGGGGGGGGAGAAAGAATGAGAGAAGGCAGAAAGTTGTTTTTTTTTTTGCCCCCCCAAAGCTTTTGGGCAACTCTCAACTGGGCTTAGATTGCAGTTTACAGAGACTCCAAGCGGAGTCGGAGAAATTTGGCCCGGTTTTAATAGGGCTGGGGAATGAGCTCCGGAGGTCAATAAAGCCCTCCAAAAATGATGAATGATTGAGCACCTGTGATGATGATAGTGATTACCAGAGCAATTAAACAGTTTGATTAAATGAGCCATCATAACAATGATGTCTGCGGGAAATCGGCCTCACATATAAAAAAAAGTGTAGAGGGGCTGGCAGCCGCGAGGGTAGCGCGACGTCAGGGAGCGGGGTCGCGGACCGCGCAGTATTTGCCGAGGTGGCTGGAGCTGGGACTGCCCCGCGTGCGGGGCTTCGGGGAGGAGAGTCTATCCGAGGTTTTCAGCCACTCAGAATCCGGGCTTCAAGCCTGCAAGAGCCAAACGGTGAGAAACTTGCAGGCTGGGGTGGGGGGGGGGGGGAGTCTTTCCCCCTCTACCTCCTCATCCCCCCCCCCGAAGAACTCCAAGATTTTTAAAAGCATCCTTATTTGTTGCTGAGTTGCTCGTCGACGTATAAGAAAAGGTGAGTAAAAAAAAAAGTTGCAAAAGAAGTGAAAATTTTGACTTTCAGAATTTTATTACAAGAGACAGTTGTGCGAATTCAGTTTAGCCAGGGCAGATAGGATGAGAGAAAAAAAAAAACAAACAAACTGGTCTCGCTGCGGAGCTTTTTCGACTTTGCAAAGGTCTTTATGTTGGTGGATCCACGGTCTTCCTGCAGCGCCGCTAGCTAAGTTTTTACTCAGTTTTTACTCTTTTAACTGTTCTTTTTTTTAAGTATTGCGTATTTCTTGTCGCCAGTAGGGTTACTGTTGTTTTAAAATATCCTGTACAGTAAGCGCCAATTACTTTTCTTTTTAAAAAGAAAGTCAGTTTCCTTAATAAACGCCTCTTTTGCAAAAATCAACTTCTAAGCTCTGCATCGCAGAGTTTAAACGTTGAAACTTGCTACCTTCTGCTTCTTTACCATTGCTTCTTTTCATAACGATATTGTGAAGTGAGGTAGCATTCCTACAGCCTTCATTTAGAAAAGCTACACTAGCGGTTTTTTTTTTTTTTTAATGCTTCTTCCATGACAGTGCATATGGGTAAAAACAATTCAGACCGACTGAACGATGATTTCTATGTTTTCAAACAGTTGTTCAGCTGATAATGGGTTGGTTATTCCATGATAATCTTGAGCTTTACAAGAGAAAAATAATTGAACTCTATTTTCATGTGTTTTCATCCTTTGGGTAATGCAGAAGGCATTTTAACCTAAATTCCTTTCTTTCTCTAAAATTCCATAACTTCTTTTATTTTATTGAATATATTAAAGCAAGTAACTGGGGCTATCTGGTTAGATGTGGGCGGGAGAGCGAAATAGGATATTTTGAGATACCGGTAAAAGAAAAAACCAAGCAATCATCCTGAACGCCAAAGACCTTGGTTAAGAAGTGTGAGAATGTTACAAGTGAGGTCCTCCTGGAGGAAAAATCTATCATTTAAAACTTCACCAGTTGTTTAAGGGGAGAACCCCAAATTTCATGCGACTAAAGAGATTTCACTTACCTAGTTGCATGTAATTTATGAAACTATTAGTTTAAAGTAGCATCGCAATGCAGTGAATTACACACAGATCAAGTTGGAGGTGACTCACGATGTAGGTTCTTAGTCAATCTGATGAATTCAAAGGACTGTTACTTTTAATTATCAGCTTGCTGATGTTTTGTTCATAGAACTGAAAAACATTTAAGAACTTCATGAGCTCCCCTAACCCCCAATTTTGCAGTCCGATAGAACCTATTCCAAAGCAGTGGGGTGCACAAGCTTTCTGATTGTCTAGGCAGATAGTACGCTGCTGTTGCTCCATTCTCAGCCTCTGCACCCCCACCGGGGCTTCGAGACTCATCTGTTCTCCCACATTTGGGGTAAAGGAAGAGTAGGTGGGGCAGACCCCAGAGACAGGCGTTAGATGGGGGTCGCAGGAGGCAGCACACACCTCCGTCAACAGTCAGCTCCTTTTGCCTAGGCTGGAAATGGTTTTAACAGGCGGTAAAATTTCATCTTGTGGTGTCAAATTGGGGTCATTTTGGGGTTAGAGTTCTCAGTGTCCGAGAGGAGCTGTCCAGCTGCGTGGGACTCATTAACTGCAAAAGATCTGTTTCAGTAAAAACAATTCAAAGACAATCAGAAAGCTAAAGACCCTCTACAAATCGCGTTTTACAAGTGCCCCAGAACAAATATGGATGCTGAAATCTATTTCTTCAGAATCCCAAATCGGCTGCTTAGCTCTGGAGTGGGGGTGGGGGCACTGCATAAAAAAAGAGGTGAAAGGGAGGGGACTTGATCGGGTGGGGATGAATGGGAGGGGAAATCAGGCCTTTCAAATTTAAAGGTCTGTTTTTAATCACCTCTTTCTTATTGGAGCATCCCCAGGACTCCTGAGAACTGCTTCTTTTCTACTTTTCTTTTTCTTTATTTTCTGTCTCAACATGAAATACTATTATAGGGAACATTTATGATTTTAAAAGAATAACTGAATCCCTCTATAGTTACTTAATTTAAAGGGCACTGACTTTAAGAGTATTCAATTTGAAATGAACATTTATGAACCTAGACTCTTACTTTAGGTGAATTTGCCCATCTTCCTTAAGGAGCTTGTGTACCTGTTTTTTTCAACTTTTTTTTTTCCTGGAAAGTTATAGGTCCTCAGCACAGATAACTTCAATTCCTCAGAACTGTGAGGTCTGAAGGGTTAATCTGTGTATTAAAATCGCTGCGTTTAAATCCTTTTTGTCTTCTTACAACAGTTAGAACAATTGATGCCTTGCTAGAGAAGCAAATACAGCCAACCTTAATCTTATTTGTAACTTTAGTTAATGTTTTGAATTGGAGTGTTTTGGATTAAGCAAGGTATTTTTTTTTCTATAAGGTTAATTTTTATTTGTGGAGGTTCTGTTGGCTGGTTTGGAAGAAAGATTAATTATTACTTTGATTCAAAAAATTCCTTCAGGTTAGAGGAAAGTGCAATTTTAAAATGAGACGTTAGATGTGAGATGCCCGGGGTTTTAGAATAAAACCGAATCACTATTTTAAACTATTATTTGAAAGTTTTCTTTCTTACATTATTGACCTCAGCAAGTAAAAAAAGATCAAACTATTTGACTCTTCTCCCTTCTCTCTTTTTTGGCCGCCACCTCTGTCACTAGATCTTCTCTCTCCATCTGCTTCACTGTTCTTTGGGTTCTGAATGCAACAGTGAATTTCTGTAGTCTAGCTTTCTCCTCCAAGCCTCCCAGAGTATAAATTGTTATTCAAGGAGTTTGATTGCAGCTCTGCAGAAACAGCCCTGAACTCAGCATCGCTGGGACAAAGGCAGAGAGGCTCTCTTTCTGCTCGGACCTGCTGGCTGACAGTTGCAATTTTTGATATATATTTTATTTGGCGTTTCCAATAATGCGTTTGTCTCTCCCTCCCCACCTCCTTGCAGCCATCTATTACTTTAAAAACATATCTTCTCTATAAACCTCAGCTCATCCCTGTGAACTGTTCTTGACCTTTGCATCAGTGAAACCAGCAGCTCTGAAAGTTGCTCTAGGAAAAATTCCATTCACTTCCTTACCTGTTAACTTTGCTCACTCTCTTCCTAGTTGGGATCAAGAGAGGGAGGAGGATTTTTGGTTTGTTTGTTTTTGGATTTTGGTCCTTTTCCCACTTTGGCCGGTTTACCTTGTTGCTGCCCCCCCCCCATTAATGACAACAAGGCACCCCACAATTTATCTTCTTTAATAAAATGGTGTAGAATCATTGTAGTTTTTTTCCCGCTGTTTGCTCTCTCTTTTTTTCTTATTTCTCCCAGTTTTAGCCGCTTCACTATCTCGCGGTAGGAGAGTATTTCAATAAATAGCCCTCTAGCGCTATCTGGCGGGGCTCCAAGCGCGACGTGCGCCCGCTCTCGCTGTCTCTAGCTCCTTCCCGCTCTCTCTTCCTTCCTCGCCTTCTTCCTCTCTCCTTCTCTTTCTCTGGTCTCTTCCGCTGTCTTGATGCTATTCCCCTTTTTTTCCCTCTCGTCCTGCCGCCGCTTTCTAGCTCCCAACCCCATTTGCTGCTCAGACGACTGGAACGACCCGGTCAGAAGCCGAAACCCTCGGAACCAGGTGATGCTCCGGCGAGGGAGCTCTTCTAGGACTCCCACATTCACCCACTGTGGGTCCCACATGTCCTTCACCTTTGAGTCACATCTTACTGTGGCCTCACACTGTTGTTTAAGTCTCAGCGTCTCAGCCTGCGGTGGACTGGAGGGGTTTAAACTGCATTTGTGAAGTTTGGAGGAAAGAAATCAGACACTAGCATCCGGGGCTAGTGGAGCCCGGCTAAGTTTCAGGTCAGTAGACCAAGTTCGAGGAAAAGTCGGGGCTTCGCAGGAGTGGGGAACAACCCTTCGGGAAAGGGCTAGAGTTGGGGCGCCTGACGCCCCACCCATCACCCCCTGCCCGCTGGATCCTTACAGCGCAATAGACTGCTCAAGTTTGTATCCTGGGCCTGTCCAGGTTTTTTTTTTTTTTTTTTAAACTACATTAGCTTTATCCTCCCACTCCTCCACCGCCACCACCACACCAAATGCGGACACGAGTGGGAAAGAAAAGGGAGAGTAGGAAAGCTCACTGGAAACTCCACAAGGCAAGGACGGAAAAGCCTCAGAGACAGCGGGAACTCGCTTGAGGATGTGGTACTCACCAGCATCTCCTTTCTGGAAGAGATTTGTCTTCTTTCTTATTTGTGGTTTTTTTTCCCACAGTAGTCCGTACACCCTCAGCGGTATGCGGGGGTGGGGGTGGGGGGCGGTCAGCTGGGATAGGGGCGGAAGGAGAGATTGAACTCCGACGGGGTGCTTTAGATTAAAATGCATCCCCCCCCACCAGACACAGACGCACACACACCATACTCTGAGTCTTAGAAAAATCTCCAATCCTCCCTTTGAACAAGTCTCTTCCATCTAGTCCTTGAAACAGAGGAAAGAATGGGGGATATGGCCTGGGGGACAGTTACACTCACTCAACTTTATGATTGCATTTCCTAAAATTTAGTTTTGACCTTGCAAAGGAAGAGTGAGGACCCCAACACAGACCCAGTCAGTGGCTACTTGAAGTGACAGGGCCTCAGCTTGCAATGTATGTGATCACACAAAGACCTTTTCCCAACTCTGAAATCCTTCCCCCATAATCTCAAAAATAGAATAGAAAGGAGGGTAGAGGATGACACAATCCTAGGTTCTGTCCCAAGACTTGCCCCCTCCCACTCCCATGCTGAAGGAAGAAAGCACAGTTTGGGTGTAATTAATTGAGGGTTGTTATTAGGTCATCATTAGCCAAGGTGCAAATAATTGCAGCCCATTTTTACTTAAAATTGACCAGCCCCAGAGTGATAGATCGATTTGGAGTATAAAAATGATGTATCAAAACATCAATGTCGATTATTTGAAATATTGTTGTCGAATTTTTTTATTGCTTCATCGGTTAAGTGTCTGAAAGTGCAGTGTTCAAACATATATTTATGTTGTCAATACTGTCAGAACTGTCAGTTTTACTATACTGGATTTGTACTACATTTCGAATTTACTCATTTACATAAAATGCCCACCCTAGGATTCCCCCACCCCCACCCCATCTCTCTCTTTCCTCCCATCTCTGGAAAATCCGTGTCAGTTGCTTCAAAGGATTCAGCAGTCTTTGCCTCAGCTAAAGTGTGCACTGCCTCTTTTACTCAATTTTCTACATCAGATTACATGTCTTTTTCACCATTTCTGACTTTCAAAGGGAACCTTCCTCTTTTCTTTTCCAACTCTGTCTACTTCACCCCTTTCTCTGAAATAGTATTGTAGTACTTAGAAAGCTTTAGGTTTAAATAGCCACATCTCAGCTCCAAAAATACACCATTTAGGTAGGGGAAAAACAAAAACAAAAAAGGGACTTCACCTTACCTCCTTGGCTGCACACTTGTAAAGGCTCCTCTGGGGGACACGATCTCACACGTGTTAGGGTCTATCATCAAATTACCCAGAGGATTCAGAGCTTCCTGGGAAAACGAATTTGGAAATATAAATACTTTTCCTTTCTTTTTACTTAAAAACTGTGATAGGAGAAAAAGAAACAATACATAGAAATGATCGGCACGTTTTACCTTTAAAAGCTTTTGAACTCCATCGAAAGACACGAGTTAGAAGCAGAATTGACAGTTTTAATTCTACCCGTTTTCACCTGGCACGTCAGATCAGAGGCAATCATTTATTTTATTGTAGATGGGAAAGTCAGATAGAAAGCTTGAATCCACTGAAGTCTCTGTCCTAAAAAAATCACTGGAGAAATTAAAGACGTTTATTGAAATGCAAACATTCCACTGCTATACACTTTCAGTCTAGACTAATTGATATTTATACATTCACATTCTGCCTAATTTTATGCTTTTAATTTTGTTTTCTAGGATTCCCTCCAAGAGTGAAAGACAGGACCACTTCTGGACTATCTGTGAGGATGTGTTTCTTTCTATAACACTGAAGCACTTTTTATAAACCTTTAAGTAAATCTATTTGGACACGAAGAAAAGCTATACATACGAAGATAGCTTGGCTTTATGCCGGCAATCTCAACATTGGGGGAAAAAAATCACAATCCAACTGAAAAGCTTTACCGTACCCAATCTTGGGGGGGAAAAGAAAAAAAAATCAGAAAAGAAAGAGAAGCAAAGCAAAAGAAAGTTTCCTGCGTGCATCTGCATGTCTTCGTGTGCAGTTTATAAACATCTCGCAGTCCGTGTTTGCCTGTTACCTCCCTCCTGCCATACACTTGAAGGCAAAGGCGTCGAGGGATCGCCCCCAGAGAGCTGTGTTTACTTAGGTTTTTTTAATCTCTCCGCCATGTATGACAAGTGTTACTTCAAGAAATTCATCAGCCTTCTATAGATACTTCCAGTTTTGCTGTAATGATCTGCAGAAGAGAACTGCCATCACTTTCTCACATCCCAAGGTGTTGCAGGAACTCAGAGAAAGGGGAGAGTTCTCGGCTGAAACGCTTAATTACAGTGGGGGAGGGAGGGGCGCGAGGCGGGACCAAGGGAGGGGAGTGAGGAAAGTTTTTACCTGGCCAGTACCAGGGGGAAGCTTCGCATCCTAGCTATCGAATATTTGGGAAAGGTAAGATTGCTTTTTTTTTTTTTTTGGTAATGCCTTTGGGGAGAAGTGATACCCTTGTGTAATAATTAGCTCAGACAATAAAAATAATTGGAAAATCAGTTGGAATTTCTGAGTTTTTAATTACGTTTAATTTTGCGCTAAGCCGGAAAATTACGAATGCCCCTCAATTAAACACACTCCTCTTGTAAAGCGTTTAACAACAATTATTCCTTAATCAGTCTGAATGTGAGTCACAAATGATGCTTTTCCACATCAAAGGGACATCCTTTGACGTTACCTTTTAGTCATAAGAGGATTAATTCCTATAATTAGAGGGATAAATATGTGCATAAATACATCTTTCACTCTCTCCTTTAAACACACACACACCACTTTCACTCTGTGTGATTCCTGGCCGGCTCCAGCAGAGTAAGGGTTTTTAATTGTCCGCTTCCGCCGGACACCCCTTGGCTGGCGGGCGAATCGAACCGAGGCCAAGCGGGCGCGAAGTACAGATCCCCCGGAGGGACACGAGCGCGCGCACGTGGGCACACAAACGCACACACGGGTCAGGCTGCAGGTCCGATGCCCGGGGTCCGCAGGTCCCCGCCAACTCTGGTGCGATCCTCCCCGGACAACAACCCTCCCCCATCCTCGGCTACGCCCGGCGCGGCCAGAGAGCCCCCTGCCTGTGGTCCGCTTGGCCTGGAGCGCGGGGTCCCTGCCCTAAGCCGAAGCTCCAGGTTGACTCTTAAGGCTACAAATAAAAATTGAGCATGACCTTTTAAAACTCCGGTGTGAATATCTCATTTATCTAATGACTTTATGTCACCTAGGAAGAAGGTCAATTTCCTCTTAACCTTTCCCCCGCTGCTGCAGTAAGCATTCTTCCCTAATCAATGGTGGCTGGAATAATCAATTCCCATTTTATGATCGCTGACAAACTCAGTCTCGGGGCGGGGTGTGAGCGCTGTTGCGGCTCGCTCCAGCCTGGACAGAGGTCTCTCTGGGTACGCCCAGCTCCGCCCGGCGCCCAGGGAAGCTGCCCGCTCTGCCGTCGAGTTCAGAGACCTTGGCAAACTTCCCTCCCCCAACCGCCGGCGTGACTTCTGAGTTGTCACTAATCCGAACCTGATATTCACCAGAGCTCTTTCGGTCACCAACAATGCACCCCGCTGCTGCTGGGCCTCCCACCCGCCCCTCCTCGGCGCGTTTTCATTTCAAAGTCTACAGGCAGGGATTGCCCCGACCAAAGGAGTGCGTCTGCTTGCTTGCGTGCCTGTGTGCGTGTGCGTGTGCGTGTGTGTGTGTGTGTGTGTGTGTTTTAGTTTCATTTACATTCTAAAAATTATCTTTGCCTTCTTCAGCGTGGATCTCTTAGCTCTTTCACTCTGTCTCAGCCGGCTCACTTTGCATAAACAAAGCAACAACAGAAGCTCAGAGTGGGTGGATTCGTGTGGAAATGAAGTCAACTGGCAGAGTTCTCTCTCTTTTCCTAGCTTCTTTCCTCCCCCCCCCTCCCATCTTTCCTTCCTCTTTTCTTCTCTTCCTCGTTCTCTACCACCCCCTACAATATTCAGTCATCCTAAAAGATAGGTTTATTAGATACCACTTTATCCCTATTTTCAGTTCCTCAGTTTGGAGAAACTACCAGGAAAATTACTATATCAAAGCTACTTTGAAAGTGACTTTGGAATAGGTTCAACATTCTTGATCTTTCCAGGGCCTAAATCTCAGCCCCTTTCGCTTCTCAATCTCTCATAAAGCAGAGGTTGGCTCTTACCCTCACAAGGCTTGTTTGACAAGTAGGCACTCAACACTGGTTCACCAGGGTCACTGGAATCTCTTTCCTTTTTGTCTGCCCTAGCCCCATTCTCACTGACTATCAAGATATGATGATGAAGTTACCGATGATTATCAAGTAATCAAAAAACTTGCTTAGCAAGGGTTTGACGGCTGGAAAGAAAATCACTTTTCTTGGAAAAGATTTCCTACACCCAGGTTTTGTTTTGTTTTCTTTTTCCCCCCAGACTTCTTATGATTAACCAGCTAGTTAAAAGTGAGCCCCAAACCGAACATTTCCTCCTGAGAGTATTCACTCAGGTCTTGTTGATGGTCTTTGAAGAGGTAAGTAAAATGCCGACCCCCCACTCCAGACTCATGCACCTCATTACTCAGGGGCTGACATTGTTACAACTGAGAAGTTTGTGAAACAATTAAAACTAAAAATGTTAATATTCTCCTTTAGTGGAATAAATGATAAATTGCTTACCCAGTGTAAAAAACAAACAAAAAAGGTCTCTGAGTTCAAGATGAGGCATCTCTGGGTCAAAATACTCAAACTGTTCCCTCACAAAAGCCTCCTCTTGTCCCAGTAGGAACAGAGGCCCCTGGCATTCTTGCCTTGGGCCTGAAGGCTCTAGAACTGTGACCTCTGAGCAGCAGTGAGAACGGGCCAGGTGTAGGGCCTGACCTGGGATGGGCCAGGCCAAGTTCCCAGTATTGTCACCTCCTTTCTTGCTTCATTCCAGAAAGTACATTTGCAGCTCTAGTTGAATTAGATTCTGGATTTCAATGGGCGTTGAGGGCTGGTTTAGCTGACCCACAGTTTATAATAGCCTGGCTTTTAGAAGATTTGTTTCATAGTCCCAACAGCTGAATTACAGACTTTCTGGACTGCAACATGTTTAGGTCAGGAGGCACTTGTGTGGGAAGAGTTCCCCAATACTAGGTGTCCTGAGTGGGACTTTTATCTCTATTTGGCGGAGGAGCAGACGGATTGGGGATGGGCCCCTTGACCTCAGATAATTACTACAGGCTTTCCCCTTAAGCAAATTTAATTCTCACACAAAGAGTAATTAACAACCACTGACTGCTCACTCTATGAGAATTTTCTTTCCTTTTCTTATTTTAAGGGTCCTCACAGGGATATTGAACAATATGTTTAATATTAGTTTTTAGTTTCACTTCAATTAAATACCTTGCATTTTGCTCGCTCCTTCCATAGTCGATGGAACACATTTAGCGTAATCATGGGCTATGCTCTCATTCTAGCACATGAATTAGGAAATTCAACCATCAGCCTACTCCTCTCTCTACTTCCCACACTTCTACTAGGTTACTGGTGGGACAAGGAAAATTCTTTAATTGTGCTTAGTTTAGAGAGCATGTTGGAAGAAGATTTTCTTTTTTAATAATAAAAAAATGTTATTCTCTTGTCTGACTTTCTAACAATCCTGTCTTATTCAGGATTGTAAGTCAAAATTACACGTCAAGATGTAAACTGTAAGTAGAGGAACAGTAAGAAGGCCCGCACAGACCACTAGCTTTTCAAAGGTGACAAGGTCTCTGCAAGGCTCACGTCCTAAATGGAAAGACATCTCTTTCAAGCATCTCTAAGGAAGAAGGTTGAATTAAACCCCTCTGAGGCTGTTTCTTCTCCTAGAAGGACAAAAAGGAACTCCCTAGCAGAAGAGCAGTCGGGAGCCCAAGACAGGAAGGGGGTGAAACCTGGTTCTGTCCTGTGCTAGCTGTGTAATCTTAAGAAAACTAACCTCTTTGAACTTCAGGAATCTCGTGTTTAAAATCAGGATAACTACAACTTAGTATTACTGGATATCTTCTGTTGGCCCCTCCAGATCCATTCCTTCCGTTCTCCACCTGGCTCTGTGATCCTGGAGGCTGGTAGGGATGGTTTCAGAATGCTACCTTGGCCTTTGCTTCCTACTGGGTTTTCTCAGAGTGGGTAGAGTGAGGTCGAGTACTGATCTCCAGGGTCCCTGTATACTGGCTGCATCCCAGCCACAGCGCAAACAGCCACGTTCACGAGCTCTCTCTCTTGGGCTCCAGGTAACCGCTTCCCTCCCCTTTCTTTACCAGCCTTTAGGCACTGCACCATCCCTTGTGGTTTCTTAACACCCAGCTCACACCTTTTTAATATAGTTCCTTTATGAAGCACTCCTCAAGTTACCCAATTTGATATGTACCATCTGTTTCCTGTTGGACTCTGACTGATATACCTAATAAACTTGTTTGGATTAAAATTAAATGAGATAATGCATGTAAAGCACAAAGCACAAAGCACAATTCCTTGCATATAGTAAAAGCTTAATAAATAATACTTTAAGTTTTTTTTTTTTTTTGCAATTATTATCTGCTGCATCCCCTACATTTTATATATGAGGAAATGGAGGCCCCAAGTGGTTAAGGTACTAATTCAAAGTCTAATTAACTCAGGATAGTAACAACCTTGGGACCAAGTCCTTGGACTAGCAGCTCTCAGTTCACTGCTCTTTCTACAGCAGCTTGTTGAGCAAAACAGATGGGGGAGGAGGGAGACCCTTTTGTCGCAGATGTCGCAAAAAGGGTTAGATGAGTTAGAGGCAGAGATGCAGGAGATAATAAGCATTTTCCATGTAGCACTGGATTTGTCTCTGCTAAGTTATTGCTGAAATAAAGCATGATGTTGTGATTTGGAATCCAGTGATTTCACTAAGAATAGAATAGGTATGTTACAGGAGGAGCAATATGCACTTGACAGGTTAAAAACAAATTTATGAACAAGTAATTGGAAGTTTTACCAGGAGGCATAATATTTCTAAGACATAGAGGGTATACCAGAATTAATGTTTAAATGAAGACTGATTTTTGGATTAGCAGTGCAGGTTAAGTATAAATTTTATAATTCCTAAGAATACACTACTGTGCCATGAATTCATGCACAGTCAGGACACCACAGACATTCTATAACCTGATAATACTAACAATGCATTAATTGTTCAGGTTGAGTGGGGTAGAGAGTATTGAGAGTATTGAGAACGGAGGGTTTCCTGGGTCAGACTTGAGTCTTTTTTTTTTTTTTTTTGGCCACACCCTCAGCATGTGGAAGTTCCCTGCTGGCCAGGGATTAAACCTGAGCCACAGCAGTGATGAGGGACGCTGGATCCCTAACCCACTGAACCATCAGAGGAATTCCCAGAATTGAGTCTTAGCAAAGAGAAGTTTGTCTCAGTTCAATTACATTCTAGCCTTCCAGATACTTCTAAGTTATTGATATCAATTTATTAGTATTTAGCTCTTACTAATATAAATATTAGTAACAAAGCCCCTAAAGCTCATATAATATTGTATTACACTTTACTATGGCAGGCTGGCTGAAGTATATGTGGAAACTTAGAAACATTTAAATAATATTTGTCTTGGCGACTAGAGTGTATGACAGGAAAAGAGGGATACATTTAAAAGATGATCTTTTACACGGACTCCTTGGAAAAAGTTACCTTCAAACAAGACTACTACTACTTTAATGTATTTTACCATTTAGGTCTTATTTATATAATGAGTTAGATCAGGCTTATTTGAGATATAAACATACACTTTGAAAAAGGAGTTGGAACCTATACGTGGAGAAGAAACATAGGACCATTTCTTCCAGAACCCAGGATACATTCATATAAAATCAGACACATTAATAAATATAAAACAAGTTAAAATAGGTTATTTCTACATATTCAGCACAAAATTGGTCACTACATCTCAATTTTAATGGATAAACATGATGCCTAAGTTCAATTTACTTGACTACGGTAAAGCTGCTGAATATTTGTGGCTCTCTTTTGAAGTCCAAACTAAAAAATTATATAACTCTGGCTCATTCTCTTTCAAATTACTTTTGTCTGCTGACCCTGATCATCCTCAAATAGTTCATTAAAAAATTCTTTTTGTTCCACATTACATCAAAATCCATTCCTATTCACATTAATTACACATACATGTATGTGTACCTGTATATGTTTATAGATACACACACACACACACACACACACACATATATATATATCCATTTTAGCCATCCACAATTACAGCTACACTAGTAACTTAAATTTAGTTTGAAGACCTCCAATGCAGAGATTTATTTTTTTCCCCTACCATATCTTTATCTTCTATTGAAGCAAACTATTCTGTCTTCATTATGACCCTTATTGTGACTTCTGGTCTCGTGATCATTTTTTTCCAATCCATTAGTCATATCTCAGATTTACTTGATCTTCCACCCAGTTTAAAGCACTAAGAAATCTTTGAAAAAAAATCTTAATTTATTTTTCTTCTTTAAAAGTAATATATACTCATTAAAGACAATTTGACAATGTGGAAAAGTGGGTTAAAGAAAAAAAGTCATCCGTAGACAAGGTATCTGTACACAGTTGCTGTCAAAATCATATTGGATTTCTTTGCATTTTTTTCTCTGCATCGTTCCTTTTATTTAGTTGTAATTGTACTTTGTATAAAATTGCATGCTAGTTAAACTTTCCAGTTATATATGACTATCAATCTAGACATCATCAATTAAGTATCATAATTCACTTCTCCATTACATTCTTTTTGGGCACTAATTTATTTTTTCATTTTTTAATGTACAACTCTGTAATGAGCATTGTTTGCATATAAACGTTTTTCAAAACTCTGAATTATTTTCATAGAAAGGATTTCTGGAATTCCTGTGGTGGTTCAGCAGTTAACGAAACCGACTAGCGTCGATGAGGACTCGTGTTCCATCACTGGCTTTGCTCAGTGAATTAAGGATCTGGTGTTGCCGTGAGCTGTGGTGTAGGTTGCAGACGTGGCTTCCATCTGGTGTTGCTGTGGCTGTGGTGTAGGCTGGCAGCTACAGCTCCAATTAGACCCCTAGCCTGGGAACCTCCATATGCCGTGGGTGTGGCCCTAAAAGACAAAAAAAAAAAAAAAAGAGAGAGAGAAAAGAATGGATTCTTGGACATAGACAGAAGGGTGAAAATGTATTTAAGTCAAAATTCAAAACCTCTATTGCTCTCTGGACTTTTTGTCATCACCTCCATGACAATCTCTATATTAATCTTAATCATTTTCTGTTTCTCTGGCTGAATAATCAACTTTTGAAGAAAGAAGTCCTGAATACATATACTTCATACTTACCATCTGAATTTCAATTGGCCTCCTAAAGTTTATGTTTCTACCCATTTTCTCTGATGAATCTTTCTTTTCACAATAACTTGTCCTCTATTCTCCTGACCCCTCTATTCCCCTTTCCTTCATTTCCCTCTTTTTCTGCAAACCACTCAGAAGCCCCTAAATACTCTTACCTCTCTCTCAGATGCCTTTACTTCCTCCTTCACTGAAACAGAGAATTTCCGGCATTAACTTTATAATACTCTCTCTTTGCTGTTATTTTCCATTCTCTCAATCATAACATCACTCTGTTTTTAAGAAGGACCACTTAGGAGTTCCCGTGTGGCTCAGTGGGTTAAGTATCTGGTGTTGTTACTGCAGTGGCTTGGCTTGCTGGTGCAGTGTGGGTTCACACCCTGGTCCCAGAAACTTTCACATGCTGCTGGTGTGGCAAAAAAACAAAACAAAACAAAACAAAAAAACCACTTCACTTTTATGTTTAGTAAAATATCTCTTACATACAAAAGCATATATGTAGCATATTTGTCTGTTACAAAGCATAATAATTAAAGGAAAATTTGTGAAGTAGCCACCCTAATTAAGAAGAGAAACTTTGCATATTCCAATGCATTCCCTTTCATCCTTCTGCTGCTTCTTCCTGGGGTGGGTAACTACCGTCCTGAATTTTCAAAAATACTTTTTTTGTGTGTATGTGTCCCTGAACTATGTATATTTTATGTAATTTTATATAAACTATATAAATCACACATAATATTATTAATATATCAATATTTATCAACCTCTATATACTTTATATATTATATATAAACACATATATCAACCTCTATATTCTATATATATAAACACATATATGAATATTCCTAAACAGTATGTGGTTTCACTGTTTTTTTAATAAAAATGATATCACATGTAATCTGTCTGCATTCTTTGTTTTATTCAATATTGCACTTTAAGATTAATTTTTGTGTGTGTGTGTAGCTATAGATCAACCCTTTTCTTTTCTGCTTGATATTCCATTGTGTAAATATAACACAAGTGATTTATCTTTCCTTCTTTAGATTGTTACCATTTTTGTTATTGCGGCTATTATAACAAGTTCTGCTACAGGTATTCTGGCATGTGTCTTGATATTTACACAAAGAATTTTCTATATTTAGAGTATAAACCTAGAAGTGAATTGTCAGATTGTTTAGTATACACATGTTTAACTTTGCAAGATAACATGAAATATTTTCCAGGGACTGTACTAATTTATACTCCCATTAGTTCTAGTATAAGATATCTTCTTGATCTACATCTTCTCTAACACTTTTTTTTTCTTCTTCTTCTCCTCCTCCTCTTCCTTCTTTTCCAGTCTGGCGAGTGTAAAAAAGGTATCTCACTTTAGTTTTTAATGTGCATTTTTCCGAATCACTAATGAGGCTGAGCATCTAACACCCTTTTCTCTCCATATATTTTCTTTCCTGTGCTATATCTGTTTATGTATTTCCCTCATTTTCCTGTTAAGTTTTTTGTCTTTTTATTAATTTCATGAGTTCTATATTATAAATATTTTCTTCCAGTTTGTGGTTTGCTTTTATTTTATTTTGATGAACAGAAGTTTTACATTTTTTTTTTTTTTTCATTTTAGGGTTGAATCTGTGGCATAGGGAAGTCCCCAGGCTAGGGATCGAATCAAAGCTGCAGCAGCTGGCCTACACCACAACCACAGCAACTCAGGATCCAAGCCACATCTGAGACCTACACAACAGCTCACAGCAATGCCAGATACTTAACCCACTGAGCGCGGCCAGGGATTGAATCTGTATCATCGTGGATACCAGCGGGGTTTGTAAGTGCTGAGCCACAATAGGAACTCCCAGAAGTTTTCTATTTTGCTGTAGTCTAATTTATCAACATTTTCTTTTATGAGTTATGCTTTTCTGTGTCTTATGTAAAAGATTCTTTCATGTCCTCAAGTTATATAGATCTCTTTTTCTGTAAAATTCTTTAATAAATTTGATTGGTTTTTCTCTTTATACTTAATTATTTAACCAATAGGGGATTTATTTTTGCGTGTAGGGGTGAGGTTAAGAATTAAGTTTCATTTTCTCTGTATGGATAACATACATCTCAACTCTATTGCTTCCCCAGTGATCTTCAGACCATCTCTCTTATACATCAATTTGTCTATAAATTCTTTGAGTCTTCAATGTGGATAACAATTGGGTCTTCAGAAAATGCAGGTTTCCCCCCTCTTTTTCCAACCCTGTAACTTGAATTCTTTCTTTTCCTTTCCTTTCTCCCTCTGTCTCATCTCTTCCTTTCCTCTTCCATTTTCTTCCCTTTTGTGAGTGTGTGTGTGTGTGGGGGGGGGGTGTCTTACTGCCTTTTTGAGTACCAGCTCTCCAGGACAGTGTAGAAAAGAAGCATTCTTATATAGTGGGCATGATTATCACTTTTCTAATTTAAATGAATGTTTCTAGCATTTCTCCATTAAGAATACTGTTTATTATAGTTCACAGATAATAATCTTAATCTGATTAAGGAAAAATGTTCCCTTTGCCTAGTTTTCTGAGAGATTTTTTTTAAAGTAAATGAGTGTTAAATCTTGTTAAATGGTGTTTCTATAAGTAATAAAATTACGTTTTTTTCTCTTTACTCTGTTATTGTGGGAGACTTCCTTTATAGGTTTTATAACATTAAACTACTCTTGTATCTCTACAGACAAGTTGATCATGCTACTACCTTTATGGTACACAGCCAAATTTATATTAACAATATTTTGGCTATAATTTTTGAATTTCTATTGACACAAGAAAATGGCTGGCAATTCTCATTTTTCATCCCACCAACTTTGTTATCATTGCCTATTCTTAGTAGTTAAGTGATATTGGCTTTATATAATTTATTCAAATTAGGAAAGATCTCCCCATTTTTGTTCTTTAGATGGTTGATATGATTTGTTTCTTAAAAATTTGGAACATTTACTCTAAAATAATATTGGCTTTCTTTTAAAAAATGATTCTGAATTCCTGATTGAATTTCTTTAATAACTATTACATGAAAATTCAGATCTCAGGTTTCCCAGTGTGGCTCAGTGGGTTAAGAACCCGACTAGTGTCCACTAGGTTGCAGGTTCGATCCCTGGCCCTGATCAGTGGGTTAAGGATCCATCCTTGTCTTAGCTTGGATCTGGTGTTGCTGCAGCTGTGGCATAGGCTGGCAGCTGCAGCTCCAATTCATCCCCTAGCCGGGGAACTTCCATATGCTGCAGATGTGGCCATATAAAGAAAAAAAAAGAAAAAAAAGGAAAGAATGAATGAATGAAAGAAAGAAAATTCAGATCTCTCATCTTTTTGAGGCATATTTGGTAAATTACAATTTTATGTGAATTTATCATCACCTGTTTTCAAACTTTTTGCATAATGATGTATACTAGTCTTTTCATACTTTTTTTTTTTTTTTTGCCTTTTGTCATTTTAGGGCCGCACCCGCGGCATGTGGAGGTTCCCAGGCTAGGGGTCTAATCAGAGCTGTAGCCGTCCGCCTACGCTGCAACCACAGCAATGCAGGATCCGAGCCGCGTCTACGACCTATACCACAGCTCACGGCAATGCAGGATCGTTAACCCACTGAGCAAGGCCAGGGAACGAACCCACAATCTCATGGTTCCTAGTCGGATTCGTTAACCGCTGCGCCACGACAGGAACTCCCTTTCATACATATTTTTAATGTGTTATATCTGTATACATGTTCACTCTTTTATTCCTAATGTTTTATGACTAATAGGATTCTCACATTTCTTAAGTTGGATGCTTAAATAACCCTAATGACTATGAGTGGAGGAGACTGAGTGTCAGTAGAAAAGAGAAGGAGTCATGGAAAGTTTATTTGGAAGCCATCCCGTACTCTTGTTTTCATGTTGATCATTAATCTCAGGGATTCTAGGTGTTGTTTCACTTATAAATGACTTGCAGCTGGTTTTGAAAAGTTTTTTAAAAAATAAATCAATGATTCTATTTAAGGACCCTATTTCAACTTTGAATTAAACAAAAACTTTTAAAGATATCAACTTAGTATGAGGAGATCAGAATTTTTACTTTGAATCACTTGATTTCTAAATCCTATATTTTTCCCTCTGTGGATCTAATTATTTTGTCACAATGATTTGTAAAATTCACATATGTAAGATCAACACAGTATGAATCTATGAGAGTATGTGTTTTATGGTCATGTTAGTATTTGGAGATATATGATCGATATAATTATTTTCACCTTGGAATTAGGAAAACGGAGATATTGAAAAACATTTTTAAGGTACCACAACAAATTAAGAACTTGAATTAATTTACTGATGTGTTCCTAATCTAGATTTTTGGAAAACCTATTAAAATATCATGTGTTTATAATTAGCCAAGGTGTCTCTACTGTCGGTTTCTTGGATTAATATTTGCCAGGTAAACAAAAGGAACTTCTCATTCAGGGACTGTAAATGCCCTCTATGTGACTAGTGGCAAGAAAACAGTCATAAGGCCCACCAATGTCAGCTGATCAAATTCCAGCAAAGGAAGACCAATAAGAAAACTATATTTAAAAATTTCTTATTTTTTAATTCTTCTATTCTAGTTTTCAGAGACACAGAAAGGACATTTTCTTACCTGCTATAAAGAAATCTACAGCAAGATAGGCCAGTGACTTGACTTTTGGTATCTTAAAATATAAAAGATAGTGTTTTTTAAATAACCATAAAGCAGAGATATGATGTACTTAGATTCTCAGGGAGATGAATTAAGCAACAAAGGGCTGCCCCAAAGATTAAAATGAGTAATATATTCATTCATATGCCACTTTCTACAAAAGGCATAGTGGTATTTGGTGGAAGTGATGCTGTCCTGAGAGTTAAAAGAATTTGCTTCCAGCACTGTGACCCTGAGCACGTCTCTGGCTTTATCTGTGGCTGGCCTTTTAGATAATATCTAAGGATGTCTCCAGATCTGTGGTTCTATATAATCTAGGGCAATAGAGAATCACCTGGTATCTGCCCTCACTACCTATTCAAAGGCGTATTGGGAGTATAATCCTGGGAGCTTCTGATAAGATTAAATCATGGATAGTTTGAGGGCAGAAGGGGGGTAAAGACTGAACTGATCTGGTACCATTAAAAAGTTTACTGTTTAATTTTTAGTTGGGAATCACCTATTTTGATCATATAACTCACTCTCTTGGTTCCTTGCAACTCAAGCAAACTGGATTTATCCTTCTGATGTAGATGCCAAATAAGTCTGAAAGGTATCTTATTTTTAGGTTTATATGCCAGGTTAGATTGGTCAGCTAGAATTAGGAACACAAACCAATGTTACAAATCATAAAATATTTTTCACCTAGGCTTTATGCTGTCGGATTAGATGCATGCGGTACCATTCTACTTTGGGTTGTGATTTCCTAGAAGGCAAAGAGTGTAAGATTGAGTACATTTTCAAGCACTAAAATTCTGCAGGCTGTAGCTCTGAGAGGAGGTTACAGCAGTGAGCCAGAGGCGGCACCCTTGCTTAGATTTCTCTTCCAGCCAAAGCAAAAAGAGCACTTTTTGGGTTTCGCTGGTTATTTAGGAGACTGGAGAAATCTTGGAGGATTCACTCCTAATCTTTTCTCTGTTTTCAGAAAACAGAAGAAAATGTTGTGGAGATGTGGCTGGGACACGGACTTAGAAAAGGCAGGAGGGATTACAACATGTTTATACGCTCATGTAAACTCAGGCACCGGACGGCTCTGCTCTGTGAATGAGTGTCTTGCTATGAGCTAATATGTAAAATACATTGGTTTTGGCTGCCTCTCTGAATCAGTTAGAACGTTTTTGGCTGCAAGTAACAGAAAACCCAATTCAGACTGGCTTGAGCAATAAGGGAATAAAGCTATGCTATTGGCAAGGGGTGGGGCAGGCGCCATTTCTCTTTCCCTTCAAGTCTCTTGGCTCTGCCCTCTTATGGGCATCAAATTTATCCTCAGGCTGGTAGCCAGATGGCCTCAGCAGTTCCGAGCCTCCTGTCTTCCCACAACAACCCAAAGGAAGGGAGCCTGTTTCTCGTTCTCTGGATGTTGTTGTGGGACAATAGGTGCAAAAAATAATTGGAGAAGGCCCCAGAAACTTCCCCTCACATCTCATCTATACATCTTTGCAGAAGACTTAACCAAACCTAACCAGGTGCAGTGTTTTGTTTTGTTTTGTTTTTTGATTGTGCCTGCAGCATGCAAAACTTCCCGGGCCAGGGATCAAACCTGCACCACAGCAGTGACAATGCCAGGTCCTTAACCCATTGTGCCACTAGGGAACTCCTTAACCAGGTATCTTGAAACAACTACTGGTTAGAGGAAGGATCCAGTCTTGGAGGTAGAAGCAAATACTTTAACTGCATTACTGGTATATAACAGGGAGGAACATGGGTTAAATTCTGAGAAGACAACTTTTTCTCAGTTTAAAATGATGGAACATGATGGAGGATGATGTGAGAAAAAGAATGTATATATGTGTGTGTGTTTAAAATGATGGAACATGATGGAGGATGATGTGAGAAAAAGAATGTGTGTGTGTGTGTGTGTGTGTGTGTGTGACTTGGTCACTTTGTTGTACAGTAGAAAATTGACAGAACACTGTAAACCATCTACAATGGAAAAAAATCATTAAAAATAATAAATAAATAAATAAATAAATAAATAAACAAAATGTAATTGACTTGAAGTTAGATAACAACTTCATGCAAACACTGGGCTTTTGGAATAGCTGTTTCACTGGGCTTTTGGAATAGCTGTTTCCTATGGAGCACTGACCAGCGACTAGCCAGTGTGGTAAGATTTGCTTCTGAACATACTTGTTTGAGTCTCACAACTCTCTAAGGTAGATACTGTTATCTCCCCTGTTCCTAGATCAGAAGATTAAGACTCTCAGAGATTAGGCAACTCTCTCTAATTTACAGTTGGTAGTAGACTCAAGGAACCTAATGCTAGAACCCTTGTTCCTAACAGTTTTCCATCTTCCAAGGCAAAGTTCTCTGATTAGGGCTCAGGCACCAGGATGTAACCAACCTTTTGGTTATATGAACAACGGTAGCCCACTGTTGAGGGGTAGTCTGGTTAGCATATTGTGGGGTCCAGTGAATCTGTGATGTCTGGTTTTCAAAATGAAGGAAATCACAATGATATCACTATCATAAAGAAAATGATAAAGGTGAGAATACTGTGAACTTTTTATACACCAAAGGGCATTTCTTTAAACACACAATAAACAGTAAAATATCATGACAGGAAAACATTTCCCCAGTAATTAAAAAACTGGTTTTCTACGTGAAAAAAAATCACTACCCAAGAGATCAGTTAGAAATTTAGTGGCTTTTGGAAGGAGATCATAGTACTTGTAGGAATTTGTACAATTCAGGGACAGTGAGAAATTTGTAAAAAGAAAAATATGATGGTTGGCCAGACTGGATGGACCAAGAGCTGTGGCCATTCTTTATGCAGAATCATTTAGTGAATGTGGGGACAACATTGTTGTGTGAGGAAGGCAATAGGTGACCAATGATTTCTTTAGAGCTCACAGTGTAGTCTAGAAAATGAACATGATGGAGTTCCTGTCACAGCTCAGCAGTAACAAATCCAGCTAGTATCCATGAGGACTCAGGTTCAATCCCTGGCCTTACCCAGTGGGTGAAGGATCTGGTGTTGTCAGTGCGCTGTGGTTTAGGTCGCAGACGAGGCTTGGATCTTGCTTTGCTGTGGCTGTGGCTGTGGCTGTGGCTGCGGCCAGCAGCTACAGCTCCAATTCAAGCCCTAGTCTGGGAACTAACTTCCATATGCTGTGGGTGTGGCCCTAAAAAGACCAAAAAAAAAAAAGGAAGAAAAAGAAATTGAACATGACGCAAATTAAGGAGACACCGGCTATGTCTTGTAAATGTTAAGTATCTTTCTATCTTAGCTATTGGCATGAAAACATAAATATTTGAGAATGTTTTTCTTCTTGGCAAAGTAGGGCATTTCATTGTTTGGATGTTCTTAGAAATCACAATTCAGTCTAGAAAGCAGTTACAAAAGAAATGTCCTTTATTTTTTCCATATGACACTTTCCATTTGTCCCTGAACAGGTTTTGCAAGACACTCTGCCCATTCTGTAGGCAGGTGGCTCCCTGCTCTGCTGTTTTGGACCTTCAATCACTAGTGACATGCCTGCAATCCACAAAGTCCTGGGTGTCTCTTTTAGCTATCATCATCTGAAAGACATCTAAAAGGGTTTCTTAGAGCTTGAGAGCATTAGGTTTCATTTCTTGCATTCCACAATGTAAGTGGAAAAGCTGATCCACACTGACATGAAGGGCTCAATTCTGCATGAACTTTTTGTTTTTCTACCAGAAATAATCCTTTCTTTCTCTTTTTCTTTTTTAAGGCTCAAGTTCACCTAAAAGTTGTTGACTCTTTCCTAGAGACACAGGGCCCAGCAAAACTAAACCCAACTCACTGAAACTGACATCAACCAGCAAAAGTATGGCTATATTAACACTAGAGACACCTTTGCAGAATGACTAAACTTGCTAGGTAGCAAAATATAGAGACAGCGTACTGAGATCAAGAGGGTCCATTATCAGCCACTCCTGTTGTTTTTAAATAGACTTATTCTACTTTTAAAGGAGTATTATTTCAGGAAAACAATCCACAAATAAACACAAAACAAAAGGGCAAATGTAGAGACATATTGCAAGTAAGCATGCATACCAAAAAGGTAAGTGCAAATTAGATTTGAATATTCATGAGTCACAAATCATTGACAGTTTGAAATAATGCAAAACAGCTTTATAAATGAGGTTAAGGCAAGGGACATCAAAGAAATGCATCCCTAAATCAATAGCAATTTGATTGTGCATATACTTGTAAATTGCAGTTACAATTTTTGTGACATGGGAGAAAAAATACTGTGTATCTGATGAAGAAGGAAGACACATAAATATTCCTTTTGTATGTTATATTTTTCCAATTCATCATGCACTTGGAGACCAGCCAGGTAGAAAGTGGTTGGACATCTTATTTGCCCCTCCCCCCACCCAAGACAGAGTTTCCTTTTCAGAGACAGAGTTTCAGACTATGCTTGATGTGCCCTTGCTCTGCTAAACAGAATTCTCTATACAGCAATTCCTATAGAGTTGCTTTTTACAATAAAGGTTATTATCTAGCATGCATGACTAGAGAATGGCTCGACTTAAAATCCTCATGACAAAATCATTTCCGTTGGAGATGATATAGTGTTAGTGAATGCTTTTCTCTTTAGAAGGAAGAGGATTAATTTAAAGTATAGACTAATTTGGAAGACTATTTTGAAATAATTTGAGATGTAAAATATAGGCAACCTTGTAATTTAGTTTAAAATGTTTTTATTTTGTTCAGCAAGTAGCTAGTTACTAATTTCTTCTTGGTTCTTTTACACTAGTGGCTGTGTGTGTGTGTGTGTGTGTGCGCGCATGTGCACACATTTGCAATGGTAGGACTTAACAAATTAAAGAATTGTTTAGGGCCTGCCTTAGAGAGAAATCTTTCTGATTAATTTTTCTCTGAAGTTTCCATTGGGGTTACTATCTGTAAATTATGAAGTAGTTCTCTAACATGCTCTCTTCTGCCAGCTTCTTTATTGTGTCCTGTCTGTTTTCTAGGATGATTGATGAAGTTGGTGACACCATGTGAAAATTGTGGCACACAATAGCACTAAGTTTGGAAGAGGCTGGGGGATTGTGGTCTGTTTAGGAGATTAATCTATATCTTCTTCCTGGGCCATACTCTCCAGCAGACATCTAGAAGGTAGAGGTGAAATCTAGGTGTGCTACAATTAGAAAGAGAGAATTTTGCATTGTTTCAAATTCCCTGCTCTGTTAGAAAAGAAGGTAAGATGACTTCTGTGCTATTAATAATCAAAGAGTATCCATAACTTCCAAAAGCAACGGCCTTGGTCATTTTTAAGGTCTTTATGCGAAGTCTGAAGCAATCATCATTTATCAGTTTTGATTCAGCTCAAGCTTAGCATTATATTTGTAAGTCTTGTTAATTTTGGTTTCATAGCTAAAA